>CAJNJA010061920.1:2419-18609 GCA_905231915.1 Symbiodinium necroappetens
TGAGGGTGCGGGTCTTATCAAGGATTAAATTAAAGGTTCCCGAAGTGTCGTAGTGAGACTGATCAAAGAATCTGGCGACTCAGATTAGCATAGCCATAATTCAATCTGCTTATGACCCCAAACGTACTAGTAATCCTACGTGCTAAGTCCCCTGAACTCTAAGTACCCATCCCAGCTCTACAATTCGCAATCTGACGCCACAAGTGGCGGCTCCGGGGTCATTGTAGGCCCTTTAGAGTCTAAACTCTAACCCTAAACCCTACANNGGGTCTAGGGCCCCCCCCCCCCCCCTCGACTCTGCAATGCCAGTGAAGTCAAAGCCGCCGTTGTGCATCTTCCAGCCGTACTGACCTGAGTCTGCCAGGGGCTGAGATTTTGGAGGACACTCTCTATTCCCGTCTGTGGATGTAGGAAGGCAGGGTTTTGGTTGCATTGCAGAGGTTCTAGCCCAATGTCAGGCCTTGCCCAAAACGACACCGTTGGGATCCGAGGGGCTGACCGTTTAGTCAGGGAAGTGCTCAGGGCTTACATCCGCCATGCAAGCCCAAATGCCACACTAAGCTAAGCACCGCTGCTCTTGAAACTCTTCAAGGATTCAGTGCCCTACACATGCCCTCAAACCCTAAACCCTAAACATCCCTAAACATCCCTAAGAATCCCTAAGCCCTAAACCGAGGATCTGGCCGAAGCAAGATGAGGAGGCGTGGTGGCCCCAGCCGCGACTTGTTGCTCCCACGAGCTCATCTCCCTCCTCTGCCCAGAAAAGATGGGAGTCTGGCACTAGACAAGACTCGGATTGTGGTTGGGCGGGTTCTGATTCTTACAATGGCGAAGACTATCAATGAAGACTATATGTAGGCGCGGGCATGGACCCAAAAGGGATGCAAGTGCTGCACACGACCTTTCAACCTTGAGCTATATCCGATTGAGATCTTTCGGGGTGACAAGCGAAATTGAGGCTCCGCCTGTGAGCATCCTGAATCGAAGAGGGATGAGTGGCTGCCGCTTCTCACGGGGAATTCGTCGGAGTGTAACGTTGGCCGCTGAGACCTGCAAACATGTGAACATCTAGCGGAACAAGCGAAAGCACCGTTCCTTTTCTGGTTTAGCCAATTTTATAGTAAGGATCCTTTACGGCAACCCCAAAAAAGAAGTGACAGTGAAGACCCTCAACCCGAAACCTTAAACCCTAAATTCGACTTCCAAACCTGTCGCTCCTCGCCCACCCAGCCGACCCGGACTGCACTCCCGGGAGGTAGGCGGCGCACGCGGACGGAGAAGGCATGGACACCTGGTTCAATGATTCCCGCCTAGCGGTCCTGTCAAAAGAACTGTCAACCCTAGACCCGACTCTGCTCATGCCGTCTTCCAGCACCTCTTCTTTCGGTAAGCTTAATCTGATTGATGCCTGGGAAGCGAGTTTCTTGATGAAGTTCTTGCCCCGGCACTGGGGTGCGGGCTATAAGCGTTTAGGGGCTTGGTGCCCTGAACCACAAACCCTCCACCCGCAACTCCACAGCCTAAACCGACAACGGAACTTCTACATTCTAAATCCGGAAGCCCGAACGACATGCAGTTGGAGTGCGCGCATATAGGAGGACAGAAGTGAAAGAAGCCTCTGTTAAATCGAGCCACCTTCATGCTGCCGACAAAACCCTTGTGCAACAGGCCTCGTTGTCCAGCAGTGGTCCAGCAGCCCCGTCTAGCCAAGCACACACTCCCCTAACCTACAGGTGGCTCCAAAACACCCTGCACCCGTTGCTGCCTTCGGTACGGAGCCCACCTGACAAGCAGGTCCAGCCACGGTCGGCACCACGCCAAGTGCTCGGAGCCTACCATGATTGGATTGGAGTTTGGGCTTAGGGTTTAGGCTGCGTGGGCTTATCTGGTTCTTTCTTGCGTTTGGGGCTCATGTGCTGATGACACATAGCGTTCAGTTTATATAGGCTGTTTTGGTCTAGGGCCTTTGGGGTTTAGGAGGATGTAGCGCAGGGCTTCGCTTCTGAGATCTCTGGCTGCCGCAATGCTGATATTTTCGCCCCCCGTCTCAGAGTCTAAACCCTGCAGCATTATGGCAGTCATTGCTTCTGGTGCAGTCATCTTCGGAATCGGAGCTGTTTTGCTGACCTAGTAGGACTGCACTAGCCTGGGGTCGCGAAGGCGGCGGGAGGGAGATCTGGCTTTCTTGGGCCCCAAACTTGGGTCCACAAGCTGACGACCCTGCAGGCATAGGGCCTTGCAAGTGGGATGGCACAATCGAAAACGGAAATAGACGGAACATCGCTGGGAATGATAAAAAGGGCCTGACTAATTCGAATCAGCTTTTGAGCTATGTTACATATTAAACTATGACGGGAAGCCCTACGGAAACTAGCAAGAATGCTATAACTCTACTGTAAGCATAATATATAACTGCTTATGTACTATAATTACAGTATAACTATGCAGTTACTGGCTTCGAATGCGGTGGTTTGTTAAAACGTCTTGACCAGATCTGAGGTAAGTAGCTAGAACGGCAAGTGTTGCAACAATCATATTCCTTGCCGTTTATTTCTCTGATCTTGTCTGGTTGGGGAATATCCTTCTCAAAATCTGAATCGGTTAACTTCTGTAAGAAATACTTATGTGTTTGTCATTTTTCGTGCTGGGCTTGTTTATACTTCTTTATTTCATAATTACAAGCAGGACAAGTAACAACCTCATCCTTGATTTTATTGAAGCGGTTCTGTCTGCATTCCTTAACTTTTTCAGGGTTGTTTGCGTGGTATTCCTTCTTCTGATCGTTCAGTCTTTCTTTGTGTCTTTGTTGTCGTCTTTGTACTTTTGCCCTACATACGTTGCATGTCTTGTAATTGTCTTCAAATCTCTCAACCTTTTGCACTATCTGGCACTTACTGCAATATCTCCTTCGTTCCATTATTGAATATATACAGGTGTCAATTCTTTAAGTATATATCCCGGCCATTGTCCAGGCATTCTGAACAAGTCATAGTGCACTTAACATAATAACAAGAATGCTTACTAATGCAATAGCAACGCTTGAAACAATCAATGTCTTTGATTTGCTTACAACGATAACACTTCCTAGTAACAACATCATTAACTGTTTCAGTATATGGCTCAAAAACAACTAGTAGCTTATTCACTCTTTTGGCATTATATCATTATATACACCTTTTCATAATGCGGTATTATTCAAATTGAGTTTGACCCTTTAACCCAAAATTTGTACCGGTTCCTTGAGATTTATCGAAGCTAAATACGAAATAACATTACCACGCTCTTATGACGTGCTTATGAATATGTAGAACCCTTCCTTCTTCTGTTCCTAAACCCTAAATCCTGAACCCTAAACCGCCTGTCAAACTAGACTAGATCTTTAAATTGCTTTTCCAATATCTTTTGTGATGCCTTCGCCTGTGTCAATCACTGTCAGTCTTCCCTCGTGTTATTGGTTCTCCTCCAGATTTGCTAAAACAACGATAGATAAGGTCTGTATCAATTTCAATATTGATATCGCCGTTACTGTGTCTATCCACATTCATTGTTTTGTTTCCTCTACGAACTCTAAACGCACACGAAACACAAGCACATTTTGCACCTTTGTTATTGGCTTCAAATCACAACGTCATCATAAAACGGAATGATATAATAACAATTTGGACTCCTTTTTCAATGGTTATAACTGGTCAATCGGGAAGTGGCAAAACAGTGCTTCATTCAAATTTAATTTTGAATATATATATATAGAGGGTGTTTCTCTCGTATACATTTAGACCCAGTATGGGCACCTGTCAAGAAATTCATTGCCAATGATGTCGGGGTGAATCCAGAGAAAAAACGCATCTTTTGATACATTCAATAGTGATGAATTGCAAAAGGTTCTAAACTTGCAACATAAGGTTAATGAGCTTTAGAAAAAGACAGGAGCAACTACATTATTTCAGAGTGGTTTTTAGTAGATGGTTTTGTAGACCACCCATCGTTCGCAAAACATGATAATTTACTTACTGCCTAATATACCAAAGCGCGTCATTCCGGAGTAAATATAATCTCAAGCAGTCAGAAACACAACGGTTAGAACTAATTCAAGGCAACCATTATTTTTTCAAACTTAGGAACTATAAGGAAGTTGAAGCAGTTTTAGATGAATTGTCAAGTGCTTTAACCAGTAAATAATAAGCAATGTCTGGTATGAAAAGCTCATTGTTAGAAATATACAAATTAGCAACAGAGGAAGCTTACAGTTTCTTATATGTAAATTTGATGGAACCAGCCATAAACAAGCTGTTTATGGTGAGTTTTGAGAATTATTCCTACCGATGATGACTAGTAGCATGAATCCAAATAGTGTTAACTATCATCTAAATAAGGATACAGGGCAACAATGTGAAGCAGTAAAATTACAGCAAGGACACTCCCATTTCTTCGTTCATGCTTCTATTTATCTTCCTCTGCCTGTAGATTTTTGATCTTTCATTGCTGTTAATAATATCTCAATATCAGATATTTCCCTGCCTTTTTGCTTGATTTATTCCATACACAACTGTTTTTTCAAGCTTTTCAACGCGATTTAATACATCTTGCAAAGCACTCCATAAAATTTGGTGTAGGTACCGCATAATCAAATCTTAAATATCGATATAACGGCCTTCATCATTAAACTAACATATTTTTGTGGGGGGGCACATTATGGTATACCTGTGTTAACGAACCCTGGGGATTAGTAGTATATAGACTGTAATACTGAACCCTGAACCCCTCCTCGACCCAACGGGATTTCCATATCTACACACACACGTCACGTAGCATTTCTTCCAGCCCCCTCCCCCCCCCTCCTGGGGATCACCCTCAGCCCTTTCCTTTGAAATTCCGTCTATTCGAGTCGGACACCACCACCGGCCAAAATGGTTTTTTTCGGAAAGAAGATGGCTCATGGGGTGATGTGTACGGATGCCATCCCGTTGGAAAGCCCTACAGTCAGTTCTCAAACCCAAAATTAGAGTTTGGGGTGTTCTCTGCCGGCCAGCTCCGTCGCGGCTTTCGTCGGAGCCTGTCGATCGCTTCCCGGAACCTGGAATCAGAGGTTTGAGGCTGAGGGCTTAGAGCTTAGAGTCTAGAGTCTACAGTTCGGGGTCCGTGTGGAAACGTCGGGTCTTTACACACTTACAGAGGAAGCTAAAGTGGCGACACCTAAAGCAGGATCTCATAATTAGCACCCCGAACTAAGGCACCATCCGACACCTATATCGCATTCTACGCGCCTCTCGCCCGTGGCTCAGGGAACCTGAAATCTCTCCTCAAGCAACCTGGCGGGCTACTCATTCTAAAGTGGAGAGCACTTGATAGGGCTTAGTGGGGTTTTGGGAAACCCAAAAGGTCCAAAAACCCAAACTTCGATGCCTGAATCGGAAAATGAGCTGCAACCGCCTGCAAACCTGTGACCA
Source organism: Symbiodinium necroappetens (assembly GCA_905231915.1). Classification (NCBI taxonomy): domain Eukaryota; class Dinophyceae; order Suessiales; family Symbiodiniaceae; genus Symbiodinium; species Symbiodinium necroappetens. Next base: position 7,867 of record CAJNJA010061920.1, read on the forward strand.
CTTTTCGATCGAATCCACGCAGCACAAAACCCAGTTCAAACCCCTCATAGAGTCACAGATAGTCATCAAACTATACACCCCTTCAGGCTGCCAAACATCGAAGCAAAGAAGACGAAAGCCCAGAGCCTGAACTTATAAAACCTAAACCCAAATCTCGGCGCAAAGCAACTCCATCTGCCGCTCTCCATTCGCTCGCGGGGCTCTCGACTGTCGAGGCTTCTTGCCCCGGGAGAGTGGGGCGATAGCTCCTCGGAATCCCGTCCCCCCGAGCCCCGACAAAATGCCGCAACACAGGAGCCTTAAGAGCTGGACAAGACTTTGGGGTGCTTTTGTGTGAACGTGGCTATACTTCTATAGCGGACTGTAAGGGCACACTGCACAACTGATTCGTGGACCCCTGCACCTCTTTCAAGCTTTGGGACAGCTAGGGCTTTCCGTTTGGGGCTTACACCTACAGGATCAGGGGATCCGACATGTAGGGTTTACTTAGCAAGGACGAGCCCGCATTGCAGAGTTTCGACTCACACACTCGCTCAAGCAGGCATGGCATACAGCGTCAGAGTTTAGGGTTTAGCCCTAAGCCCTAAACCCTATACCCTAAACTTTAGGAAATTTAGCCCTAAGCACTAAACTCTATACCCTAAGCTTTAGGACATCCGAGGGCCATAGTAATAGCAGGCTCGGCTGCAAGGTATCGGGCCTGGGGTCCCTATAGGGCCTTGTCAGGGTGCGGGTGCCGCTACGAGAGGGGCCTTAATGATTAAAAGCAGGGTTCTGGGCTCCTTTTATAGTGTAGTCATAAGAAGGAACCCACCAAAATCATGTTAGAAGCTATTTGGGCATATAGGCTTCTAGATTACAGTATATATTTTGCTTCACTGAACATCTTCCCATTGCTCCATGTAGGAATCCGGAGAACAACCCTGTGAAGCTCAATCAAGACATACAATGTCAACTTTAATTTACAAGGTCCGCTCAATGGCAGACTCCAGCTTCAGCACAACCATCCTTTGTAGGTGCAGCAAATCAAGCCAAAACTGACAATCCGCCCAGAATCGGGTATTTCGGAAGGATGAACTGCACCTCTCTTGCCAAGGCTTCCTTCAGAAAGGTGTCCTTCATGCGATCCTCGTCTCCGAAATCAGGCTGTTTCTATTTTCTGACTGCTGATGCTGGTGTCGGGGTACTGTTGCTCTGCCGGGAATGCCATGTCTCCGAACCATGAATACATGCAATTTCGTGTACAAGCCCTCACGAATCTAGAGCAGCATCCGACCTGCTCCCATGGAACCCTCAACCCAAAAACTGCCAGCCCCAACCCGTAAATCCCAAATCGGCCAAGCTACCCAACCGATGTTCGAGATGGTCAGCAGCTGCAGGATGTAGGCAAGCCACGGGGTAGCCTTTACAAAGGGTGCATCCAAGTAAAATAGAAAGTGCAGCACGTTTGTTGAGGCCCACGTATCCACCCCCAAGAACCTACTATCCCGGTACTTGGGCTTTTTGGGAAATCTGAAGTCTGCATGAAAGCTTCGACGAAGGCCTTATGCTCGCAACCTGAACTGTGCCATACGACAGGGCTATAGGTTTTGACACCAAGCCCTAGAAACCTCAAACGAGGCCGCAAAGGGCTTAAGACCAGAAGGCCGCATTCACCCCTGCAGAAGTCAGAGAAACTTGACGAGCCGTTTCTGCAAGTGCTTCGCCGGCGTCGCGGGTTTTAAGCACGAGCTGCCGAGTTGGGCTGGGGAGCCTGACCTGGAACTCGAAGAGTCTAGCCCCGGAGGATGCACAACTTATTCGATGCCCATGCTGGCGAACATTGGAAGCAAGAGCCGTCGAATGGCGACTCTGAGACGTTTACTGCGCATCGTCACGCGCTTGCTTTCGCGTGCAACGTCCCCATTGCCAGCTATTCGGCATGGGTTCGGCTGTTCGGAGTTGACCTGAAGAAAGCCAGGTATCTTAAGACTGGCAAAGATGAGCCTTCTGAAACTTCTCTGGCGATTTCCCTTTCTCAACAGTCTGTTGCTTCTTCTACCACCTAAGGCTTCGGGTCCCGGATCATATTTCCTGGCCTGCTTCGTGCAGCCTCTGTCCGAGCCGATGAACTCCTTCATGGCAGAACGGGTCGCTTGTTGAGCGTTCATCCGATGAGGAGTACCGACACTGCCACATACCTTCCCGCCTTCCTAGCTGCTATTGTCACACACATAGCCATCCATACATATGTACACGCCTGAGCGAAAAGTAACGACTGCATACGGTTGTAGTGTATGTCGAGCATGTATGCTGCACTCAAAGGCTGCGCCGGTCCTCCAACGCCAAGTCTGCAGCTTCCCGCACCACGGGCCATCGGTCGCAGCAGTGCAAGAACAGGCGGTGCATCACCTGTCTCGAGTCCAAAACCAAGAGCCCGGGTTTAAACCTGCAACTCGCGATATTGAGTGAGTGAAGGAATAGTCTTACCACCAATACGGGAGTGCAATCTCTCGGTATGGTGGATGGTGGATCCAAAGCGCGTTTCACGGCCTGCACGACCAACCCTCGTATACCTATCATCACCCTCCCTAAGACCGACGTGCTGAAGCCCAGCCCAGTGGCGAAATAGCCTTTCAAGAGCTTCAGGGAAGCATGGCGATCGCCGTAGAGGACCTGCCAAGTGCCGCTTTCCAAAGACCGCTTTCTTGGGAGTTCCATCTAGACCCTAAAACCGAAAGGACCCAAACTTCCTGAACCCTAAACCCTATAAGACCCAAACTTCCTAAACCCTAAACCCTATAAGACCCAAACTTCCGAAATCCAAAACCCTATCCCGAATCAGGAGCCGACTGTGTAGGGCCTCTTGGGATCCTGTCACTTCGTAAGCTCGGTTTACTTCAGGATTCGTTCAAAAAGCAGCGCATCCTAGACATAGTCGATAGCTGATTACTTTTAGGGTGGATTTGTTCCCTCCCAGTTTTAGGGTATATAGGGTTTAGTGTTTCGATACTCACACTCGCGCACGGCAGGCAAGGTTTAGGGTTTAGTTTAGGGTTTAGGTATAAGAGCTTTTGCTTGTAGTGTTTGGGGCTTACGGCGTACGGTGTTTAGGCAAGGTCAAGGTCTGCAAATCCACCTCCCCATCCTCAACCCATGGTCCCGAGGCCCGTGACCCCAAACACGAAAACAATCTCATGTGCGGATGATTCTTCGAGCCGAACCCTGCCTACAGCCCTACCCTAACCCGGAAGCCTGGGTTTGTGGCAAGCCTCGAAGGCGAACGGAGCTCCGGCAGTTGTTTCGAGCTGGTAAATTGACATAGAAGGCAACTTGCAGACCAACACATGCAGCCAAAATCAGTCTGCGCCCAGAACGGAGACATGAGGCCAGCCGGCTTCGGCCCCTGTTCTGACTCACCTATGCTTCTTATGACTCTGTTCATGTGCGCCTGCTTCAGAAGCTGATGCATGATCTCCGGCAGGGCCACGATGGCATCCACGGCCATCTGCGGAGCCTCCTTTGCCCGAAGGAGTCTGAAGACCGGTGCCGGGAGATGCGAATCTTCTCCTGAGGTCGATGTCCGGCTGAGTTCTGCATAAAAACCATACACTTTCATCTGTCTTTTATGAACTACGGAACTGCTACGGTATTGGCCTAACTCTAGATTCGGGGCTTGAAGTTTTTGTCGGTGCTCTAGCAGATTCACCTTCCAATGGTGATGGCTGCTGACAGCTGCGTCCAAACTGGCTTGTTACTTCTTGTGGTTGGGGTGTTAAACGATGGATGGAACACAGAAAGCAAAAAGCATCTGGCATGCGAACTTCCCTTGTCGAGCGAGGCTTTTTGTTCCTGGCGCCGCGGCATTAGAGTCTGAAACCGGAACTCAGCTGAGACTGGTACGTCACAAATCGACACCTTTGGAGCATCCAGCCCCAACTTAGCTGTCAGAAAATTCCGAACCCGTGTTGACTGATCACCCTCTCATTCAGCATTTCTAAAGAGACAACACGGTGATAGATCAATCCAAGCCCGGAAGCATCAACAACAACATGAAGCTCCGAGGGCTTTCCCCATCCTCAGCCACCAGAAAGCCCCAGTACAGAGTTCACGGGTTTCGGGCTTAGGGGTTTAGGGGTTTGGGGATTTTAGGGTTTAGGGACCGGAATGCTTGGCATTGATGTCCCCAACACAAATCCGGTCGGATTTTAACAAACCGGACTCCAAAATGCAACCCTGACGCCCACTTCAAGCCCAGCTACCCTGTGGGCAAGCATCAGCAAGCTGGTGGAGGCAGTCTGCCAAGAGGGGAGCCTTGTCAGGTTTTGGGAACTGCATCCGCCTCTGAGGGATTAGAGATCTTCGGAGGAGGCTATACCCAGAGAACTAAAGAAGCCAATACCTCGTAATTAAGGAATATACTTTAAATCATACCATTAAGGCCCGGATCGTTTAAGGTATATTCCTTGATTAAGGGGCATTGGGTTCTCTGGGTATAAACACCCTGAGCTTCAGGGCCCCTACACCTCCTGTTGCTTTCTTCTCAGGGCACAATGATACTCAATCCTGCGAAGCAAGCAGCAGCCGACAGCGCATGCTGCGCGTGCACGAACCTCGGAGGGTAGCCGTCCGTCCTATGAGGGTCCTGATCTTATCGGCTCCACCCCAGGAGCTGAGCAACAGCCCTGAAACGCTCCTAAGGCTACCGCCACAAGGACCCCAAACGCTGCTGCATGCAGCTTACTGGGCCAACATGTTGCAGAGAGACAAACCTACCGACTACGACTCTGCCTGCACCTACTAACTGCCTCCTGGCCTGCCTAACCTACCTCCCACCCTCCCGAACTACCTACACCTATATAATTAACTATAACCCGTCTGCAGCCATTTACCCTTAACCTGAATCCCCTGGTAGCCCGGGGGCAACGGCAGCCAGTGCGTGAGGGGCTCCTTCCACGCTGCTCGACGCAAGCCTCTGAAGGCTTCTCAAGGCTTATTACACATACAGCTTCCGGGCGTGCAGGGCTTAAAGCAGGGCTTATTGGGGCGGGTACGGCCTTGGCAGAACTGGAGCAGCCCCGTCGTTGTCAAGGACCACACATTCTATTCTCCAACTTCCGTTGTTTCAATACTCAACCGTCGGTCACACCCATAGCATTGAGGGCCCACGCCTCCTTCCCATGCGGTTTGCGACACCGCGTCGAAGAAAGCTGTCAGCTTGGCGAGTCGCCCGCGACCCTGTGCGCATACGCCGATACCTATCACGTCCTCGTCGGGGCCTATCCTCAGTGGCACGATGGTACGTACAATAGACTAGCCGGCACTGAAGCCACTGAATGGGCTCGTCTTAGCGAACCCACCGAGCTCGAATAGCCCTCACCCCCTGTAACTCGAAGAGCCATGATCAAAAAGCCATCATGTACAAACCGACAAAAGGACTGAAAAAAACGATCACAACTTCACCTTTTTCCATCCAATCTACCACGCCAGCCTAAACTGTCCAGGACTCTCAACTAACCCTCCATAGTCCCTAAGCCGTCGAGTCATCTTGTTTTCAATCCGTACTGACAAATTGTCGACGAAATTCCTCGGTAAAGGCCGTGGGCATCTAAAGGCTTACATGGATGGATCCCTCACCCGAAACCTATGAAAACGCAGTAAACTTTTTATGCCCACCAAGCATCTTCTCATGAAAGCATTGCACCTCCTGTGCCTCCCAGAAGAGCGGTGCCTGCCAAGAGCCGCTTTGATCGCTTTTTGTCGGATTGAGGGGCTTTTGGGGGTTTGCGGCTTAAGGTCTGGGGTTTCGACTCTCACAAGGGTTTGGGCTTTGGGGTTTAAGGTTTAGGGTAAGGGATTGCTTTTTTTTTTCAGTGTTTGGGATTGGTTAAAGGACTGTCTGCGTTTGTGTTCTTGAGGCTCCGCAGATGTGGCAACTCTCTACTGCTCCGACTCCTGGTCTTTCTCTTGCTGCTTGCACCGGAGGGAATGGGGCTGTTTTGGTCGCTTTCAGCACTCACCCTCGGACAAGCATGGGCGAGGTTTTGGTTGCTGTAGCGTTCAGGGTTTAGGGGAGCATTGCAGTGTGGGCCTGAGCTGCTTCCTGCCAGGCGGGCACTGCATAGGCAAGCGAAAGTCGATCGTGGCGGCGTAGGCAGGCCATGATTTCAAGCACCACGACGAGAAGTCGCACTTGGATGTAGGTTTAAGGCGTTAAGACCAGAGCTAAGGTTTAGGGTTTAGGGTTTATAAGGCAGCTGATGCCTTGGATTTTTGCATTAACTTTGCAAAGCGTAGAGTCGGGCGCTCGGGCCGTAGCGGACCCGAAGCTGACCTCGAGAGTGGTGTGGTAGTAGTACTATAGTGGAAGTATACGCTGCATGTGTATACTTTAGCTTTCCATCTATCTATCTATCATAGATAGGTAGATAGATAGATAAATAGATAGATAGATAGGAAGAAAGATAGAGAGACAGACAGATAGAAAAATAGACTGACAAATAGACTGCTAGATAGATCGACAAATAGATACATAGACAGATAGACAGATTACATTAGTACTATATCAGCATTTTTCGTAGTGTTATGGTAGCCGTCGCGTGCATAGGATTATCGGGGTGCCATCGTAACTTTTACTGCACATATTATAAGCCTCACTTTGCAGATTTAACCCAGACCTGCGGGACATGGGATAGGTGCACGGAAGCAACGACATGGAGCAGTGTGTGTGTGTATATATATATTATACATATATATATATATATATAGTAAGATAGTATACCATAACAAAATATATGATCTTGATAAAGCCGTGCCTTTTATTCTGCAATGTACTGCATGGAATTTGCTGACGAGACCTCTGTGCTTGGTCTTCATGAAATTCTGAGCCCAGCGGTTCCAGAACCCAGCGAATGCCAACTAAATGCAATGCTCACCACAACTACCAGAGGGTTTAGGGTTTAGTCTGGAGACAAACGAAGTCAACATCAAGAACACAGTCCTCGCCCCCGAACCTGAACCGCAAAGGAGAAACCACACCGACAAAATGCTCCCAGATCGTAAGCCCAGCCTGCATTCCTCTGAAGCCTCAATCCTGTAAGATTTATTATAGCTAGCAAAGCCTCGAGCCCGAAACTTTGAAGCGGGTAGCCGCAGGCCAACTCGACATGTAGGCCATTCTCAGGATCGCATCTTTACGACTTTGCAGCGCCGAACCCGTCTCTGCCTTTGCTATCATGGGGGCTTGTAACATGTACGGAAGGCTGTGAACTAGCTTGAAGCAAGGTTTTCGTTTGGAGGTTTGCTATCTTAGGATGTTCGTCGAGTCGTCATCGTGGGGGTGTGAACATCAAAACCACGAAGCTTTGTTGGCGGAGGGGCCCTTCAACCCTTCAGCCTAAACCCGAAACCTAACACTCCAAAAATCCCAAAGCCCTGAATCCGAAGTTCCAGCCGGGGTGCAAAGGACGTGCCAGGTTGTCGCGTCGGCGGCGCATCGTCACAGTCGATGGCCTCCGGAAAAGCCGGGTGGTGAGGACCAGACGGTCGATGTCCGCATCGGCATTTGAAGCCCTCATGGTGATCAACCATGATTTCAATGGCCTCAGCAAGCATCAAGAGCTTCGGCTTTTAGGATGGTAGTGAGGGTAGGCTGTGGGGTTTGTGGGGGCTTCAGGAGAGCATGGATCTTGGGTGTCGCATTGCTTAGTCAAGGGGCCGTTTAACAGATGTACGATTCGCTACGGTTCGGTTCTTTAAGACCTACCACTTAAAGCATTCGCAAGCACGCAACATCCATGTCTTCTCGGGGGCGAAATGGCAACATCAACAGTAGCTGTAGATGCGAAAGAGCAGAGAAAAGATGAGACATTCGCCTGCCCGCGTGGGTGATCACAAAGCTCGCAACGCCGGTTCTTCTTCTGGTTGTGGAGAGTGCACCTGGGTTGCTGGAAGAGAACCGCTCTTCTTAAGGCCCCTGCGACAAAACAAAGTGCTGTGCCCTAAACCCTGGGCTCTAAGCCCTGAATGCACGAGGCCTCAAGAGGAGCATTGATTGTTTTCGCAACCATCCGCCTGGGACACTTCCACCATTCCGAACCATCGCCTTCGAAGAAGAAGGTCTGCAACCTGGGTTCTTGTTTAAGTTACCACGGTCGGGGTCATTGGTAAAGAAATGAAAAATAAAACTTTCCTTCCTATGGTACCTTAAATTCAATTCTACATTCCTTAACACCAACCCAGCAACTGACGAAGAATGGCCAGCACACTGTAGGCACTGCTCCAGCCCATGTACGGCTTGCGCTTCCTCAACTGGCAAATTCACAACGCGGGCTGGTCACTCTACAAGCCGTGTTTTTGAAAGCATACTGAGGTCGATGCGTGTGACGGGAGAGAGGGGGCACCCCTTTTTGCATGTTTGGACTTGTCGCCAGAGACTGTCAACCCAGGGAGCATGTGTAATCAGATCTCCGACACTACAGTTACATTTCTCACTTCTGAGAGAGGGGGGGGACCCTAAAACCTGAACAGGTAAAACACAGCTGGGTTGTCTGATTGCTTTGATCCCCCAACGTTTGAAACCTCGTCCGAGCAGCTCCTCATCTGCGGCCCACTCACCGCCTTCCAGCATATCCTTGGCTTCCATGAGGGACAGAAGGCAGGATCCTGTATATGACTCCCGTCATGGATATCAGGAACTCCAAGCCACAATAAGCTTAGAAACATTTAGAAACCCGAACTCCTAAACCCTAAAAGGCACCGACTTTGACCAAGCATCCAGGCAGATGAAAGTGGAGAACACGTTAGGATGCTGCACTGTGCTTCCCAGCACGTGTACACGGGGAGGTCGCATCGGATAATCCTCCAAAAACTAGGGCAGCTTTGCAGCGCAGTGGTCTTACATGTTTCTTTGATCTTACTGAGGACTTCCCGGGATCCCAAACCAAAACTCTGCGAAGCTCCAAAGCTCAAAACCCTACACCCTTCTGCCGCTCGAGAGCCTGGGTGAAGGTGAGCTCCAGGTGAAGAATCCTTGCAAACGGTTTAGGGTTTAGGGTTTAGGGGTTTTTTTCCCTCCCCTTAGGGTTTAGGGGTTTAGGGTTTAGGGTTTTCACTGAATCTCCAGTGACCTAAATGCAAGCGAGTCATCGAGTATGTAATCCATTAGCCCCGCTATTAGGGTAACTGGAGCTATATAAGGCCTAGTAGAGAAGTCGCAGTCCTAGTTCAAGACGGGAACCTGTCGTGAACCATAACGTAAGCATGACTATCTAATTACGACTGAATTCTTCATTCAAATCTCTGGAAGGACAGACCCCGGATATTCGGAACTTCACTGGGTGACTGCAGAACACGTACTCGGGCGTCCACTCTGAGTGTAACTCGTACCCCGGGGGATCTTGTAGACGACCCTTAGGCTTTGGGCCACGACATGCCTGTCTGTAGGCTTTAGGGTTTAGGGTAAGATGCTATTTCTGGGACCCCTGATTGCTGTAAGTTCTCCCTACAAGCTTTACTTGGACCCTACAGAACCTATACTTTTTGTGAGGGACCTCTATAAAGAAAGCATAGCGAGGAGCCCGAAAAGGTAGGTCTCTTAGGGTCCAGGTAGCCCTAAACACTAAACCCTAAACCCCTAAACCCCTAAACCCTGAACCCTGTTAAACCTTAAACCCTAAACATTAAACCCTAAACCCCGAAACCCTAAACCCTAGGCACTTGCGGCCGAAGAAGCACTGGCGAGCCGCCCCCCGGCGGCTGCCCGGCCACATTGCAGTGCCACGTGAAGAGGTCATCCTTCTGATTGTGGGTCTACGTAAAGGATCAGCGGACTTTGCAACGGCTATGCTTCAAGGTTCCGGGGACTTATAGCATGTAGGATTAAGTGCCTTACTTGGGGTTGTAGGCAATATGCCTACCTGACTTCTAGCAGTTACTAAAGCTCCTGATCCTCTAAGAAAAGAAAGCGTATGTGGGTATCAGGCTCCGCCTCGTTGATATCGGGGCTCAAAGTTTACAGGCTTTTGGATTTTGTTGGCTTTTGGATTTTGTTGACACTCACACTCGGACAAGTCTGGCAAGGTCTGCAGCGATACTTTTGGATTGGGGTTTAATTAATGTCTCGGCCGCTACACACTTGTGGTGGAGGAAGAAACCCAAGACAGGAAAAGTTCTCGCATTTGCAAAGAAAGGAACCCGAGACCTTCCTCCGCAAAACAGGTCTTTTAACCCTAATGCTTGAGCAGGCTTGAAATTGCCTTTAAATTGACGATTTTTTTGAATGGTAGTTCATGTTTTTACCAGTGTTACTGTTGCTATGGCTATCGCCACTGCGGCTGCTATTGCTTATTTCTCTGTTAATAATATAGTCCTGACAAGCTCGGTCATGCAGCATATTTTCTGCGACCAAACTCACGGTCGCCCTAACACCTGGCCAACACTGTTGCTGAACCATGGCAGCAACTCCGGATCAAACCGTAAACCTCACATCCTAAACCCCTCGCTACCTTACATCCTACAGTACATCCTAAAGCCGAGCCCTTCAGGCTCAAGCAGTACTCTCACACAGAACCCTTCAAAGAAATCCCTCCCGACGAGCCGGAACCCCCACGCCCCTAATTTGGACAACCCCAAAGGAACACCTCCAACTAAACCTTAAACTCTTTAATTTCTCCATAACTTGTTCAGTATCATGGAGAACTATAAAGGTTCACCTGTGGGGTTCTATAGGGAGTATACGACCCCGTAAAGGTTAAAGGTTACCAA
>CAJNJA010061931.1:2732-23468 GCA_905231915.1 Symbiodinium necroappetens
CGAATGTATAGAGTCGTTTTTTTCTTGAGGCATTTCAGCCGTATAGGCATAGAGCGCCTGCCGGGGGAATGCTATGGAGTTGTTCTCGTGTCTTGTCTTACTGCAAACGGCCCACCTCGAACCTGTAGGTGTATTGCAGACGCCTCAATACTTTCTAAAACTAATCTCTAGGGTTCCTTAATATAGTATTTAGGGTTTTGAGTTTAGGGTTTTTGTAGTTTTGCGATAATGGAGCACAGCACCTCTACTTCGATTGTTTGGACGCGTGTATTACGGATGCAGGGTTGGGTTATAGGGCTCGAAGTGTAGATGTAGAGTCGGGGAGTACCGAGAGCAACCCAGTACTCCCCCCTCAAGTTCTCTTTCATCTTTAATACTGTTGTTGGGGGTCCAGGGTCAGTGTACCTTCTGAAAAGGTATGACCCGGAAAATAAGCTCCCGTTGTTTAAGGGTTCAGCTTAGTCTAGCTACCCTGTAGAGACTTGTATACTTCAATGCTCCAAACCACCCTAAACCCTAAGCGCCCTAATCCTTCAATCCGATACTCCGAAGACTCATAAAGTCATAACGCCCCAGGCCGTAAACATCCTATCCCCCAATCCCAAGATCCGCCCCGAAACCCCTACGCTAAGGTCTTAACGCTTACCGTAGGAAAACAACCAATTTATAGTTTCCATATTTTAATATCACTATGAACCGCACTGTGTTGTTTAAGGCCTCTATCTTAAGCCCGTACGTGTTTCGAGTTTTGGAATGTAGTGAAGTGCAGAATCGGCTCCGTGCGCTGCAGGCCGGCATGTACATCAAGGACGGTGGTTCGACGGTCCTTCTTATGTAGGGTTCAGTGGTCCGTCTAAGCACTGTCTTATATGTGGGTGGGGTGTCTTGAAAGAATCTCAAACGACCCTTCCGGCCGACATGTCCATGTCCTGTGTCATCTGCCATCAGTGTCAGTGTTATCAGCATGAGCAGCCCCATGTTCACACAGACAGAGACAGACAAGCAAACAAGCGAACAAGCAAACAAACAAACAAGCAAACAAACAAACAAACAAGCACACACACACAGACAAACACCACGCATAACACTAATCATCACATTTCCCGTGCCCTGCGATCGGCCCATGTAAGCATGTCTTCGTCCTGTTCCTCAACTTCAGCTTCAGTGTTACGGTTGATTATATACACATCCTGCATTACACATAATAAGGCATAAACCATAATTCCCATAGTTGAGGGATCAAACCTTGGTGTCGTCCAATCGAAGCTTGTCTTTCAAGCTCCTCACAGACCTGGGCCCGCCAAGATGAACACTGCCAATATCCCAAATTAAAGGCTCCATGTACCTTCATAGTAGATGCTTAGGCCTTAAAGTACCTATATAGGGACCCCCTTTAAGGCTTAAGTAGCTACTGTAAAGGTACATGGAGCCTTTGGGAAAGATTGTTGGGGGTATAGTGCTGACACACTCCAGGCTGAAGCGTTCCTGGTGGCAACGGCGGCCGAGAAAATGCCATTGCCAAGCAAGTTGCGGGTGTCTCGCTTCATGGTGCTGCCTGTGCTCCAAAGGATTCAGGCCTGGAGAAGGGTGTGCCAAGAAAGTGGGATCGTGTTGCATGTGCGGCGGGCGTCACAGCTGCTGTTGCCACAGAGAAGGAAGAGGGAAGCCAGGGTGGCCGAGAGTCTGTTGTTCAGCCTGTCAATAACAGCGTACGCTTTCAGATCTTCACCGAGGAGGCTGGGGTGCTCGCATCAAGCTTCGCCGGCACTCATTGGAATAAGCAAGCGAGCGACAGGGAACCTATCAGGCCCGTAGCCGTAGACTTTGGATGCTATAGGGGTTCATTGTGTGGGCCCACGAAGAGTGCAAGTGTCCTTTGATTCTTTGTCGACGCGACCTGAACATCAGAGTTGTCGGTTTCCACATGAGAGGCTGCCCTTCAGGGTCCAGGTGCCCAATCGTCATATATTCTCCCGCGTAGCCTCTAAACCCTAAATCCCAAACTTGGTATATGCAGTCCTTGGCCCATGAAGGTCTGGGGGTGTAGGAGGGCTGTTGTTGAAAACTTTAGTATGTTAGGGGCCTTCAGGGTTTAGGATGTAGGTCCCGCTCAGGGACACCAGACCCATAGCTCAGGTTTCCTACAGGTTTTGGGCTGCCCGATATGTGCCATTCTGAAAACTTGAGCCTCATGCTTCAACCTGAAAATGTCCCCCTTAAACCGTACCTTAACGCAAGCAACTCTGCTTCCAAGATTTAAGGTTTACTTGGACCCTAAACGACCTATCTGTTTAAGGTTCCTTACGATGATTTCTTTATATAGGTCCTTGCCATTAAGGTAAGCTATTCGGGGTTAAGGCAGGCCCTGAACCCAGAGAATCCAATATCCCTTAATTAAGGAATATACCTTAAATTTTATTAGGTTTCCTCTTATAACTTAAAGTATACGCCTTCAAAAAAGGAGATTGGAGGCCCTGAGAACCCTCCCCTAAACCCCGAAGCCCTCTTGAGGAGTTCGTCCATGGCGACCTGGGGCGGACGATCCCTTCCATGCGGAGTCTTCTTGGAGGGCAGGCCAACCCTAAGGCTCCATGTACCCATATTGTAGTTTAGGGTTTAGGGTTCAGGCTCCATGTACCCATAAAACATTGAGGTACATGGAGCCTTTGGGCCAAGTTGACCCTGCAGCTCCAAATCCTACGATCTAGTCATTTTAGCGTAGAACTGTAGAGCCCTAAACCCTAAAGCCCGAAACCCCTAAACCCTAAACCCATAAACCCTAAACCCTAAACCCAGAGCCCTTAAGGCAGTAGGTTTTTGGGATCCCCAGGTCAGGTGGGGCTTGGGGCGTAGGGAGCTGTTAGCTTTAAATGAAGGCTCCGTGGCTTCAGGATTCTCAGGGTTTCGGGGTCGACCTGTAGTCTCTACTGCAGTTGCTTTTTACGGGTTTCAGGGGTTTAGGCTTTAGAGGTGTAGGGTTTAGGGTTTAGGGGTTTAGAGGTTTAGGGGTTTAGGGTTTAGGGGTTAGGGGTTTACGGGGTTTAGGGTTTAGGGTGTTTAAGCAATTCAATGTTATAGGTATGATCCTTAGCAGGCAACCCAAACAAGGAACTACACTAGAGACGATAAATAGGGTCTCGGTTCAACGTCTGGGGTTTCGGGTTTTTGGTTTTTGTAGGCCTAATTCGGAGTGTCTCAGGATTCAGGGCTGCAGGGGCTTTGGATTGGACGTTAGGGTTTAGGGGTCGCGTGTTCAGGGTTTGTGAAGTTTTCGGAAATTGGGTTCACCGTTTTCAGGGCTGGGCTCCAGGATAACTACAAACTGGCTGGGAAGCTTATAGGGCATTATAGGGCTTCAAAATTTAAATTTGGGCTAGGGATGGCCAGCCTGGAGCGTCTATGCCTACTGCCGCGAAATCGTTGGCGACGCCAGATTTGTTGAGGGTCTGGTCGCTGTGCCTTGGTGAGGTCACATCTCTTTGTTGCTTGTCGTTTCCTTGTGGTACATTTCTGGTTGTTTTGCATTATTTGCTTTGGTTTCTTCTCTTTGGCTTGTTCTGCTGACTTGCTCATTTGATTTCTTTGTTGCTGGTTTAACCCCTCGCTTGCTGCGTTGTGTTATTGTTTTGCGTGTTCTTGCGCTCACTCGTCTGCTCATCCTTAACGTGTTTGTCTGCCAGCATGTGTGTTTTTGATGTGCCACTATTACATTTGGGATGTTTGTGTCAACGAGGACGTTTGGCAGAATTGTAGAGTCAAGTAGAGTCATTGTAGTGTAGAAAGCAGGCCGGTGGAGATAAATTGTGTTGGACGCTTCTAACTCAAGCTTTTCTATTGCTCATTGCTGCAAGGACTCCGTCGGTAGAAGCATGTCCGTAAAGGAGGGGCTGCTTCACTTCGTATTTTCCTGACGTTGTCTAGTTGGGAATATGGTTTGATTTAGGATGAGTAGAGATGAATACATAAATAAGCCAATAAGAATAAGAATATTTTCTATATATGTGCTTTTCAAGTGCCGCTTGTATACATATATATATATACATACACACACATATATATATATATATTTATGCACGTTCATGCATACATACAAAATTATGTCATAGATCTGCACAAGACAAACTTTGACTAGTTCCAGTCTGGCATTCGGTTGCAAACCCTACACTCTACACCCTAAGCCCTAGGCCTTAAATCCGATTAAGAACCCTAAACTCATCTAAGCCGAGAGTCCTGCAGCATAAGCCCCCCCCCCCCCCGAAGCCTGCATCCGGTGAAAGCCCTAAACTAAACCCCAAACCCCTAAAGCCCTAAAGCCCCAAACCCTAAAACCCTAAACCCTAAGCCCTAAGCCCTAAAGCCTTAAACCCTAAACCCTAAAACCCTAAACCCTGAAGCCCTCACCTAAAGCCCTAAAAACCCTAAGAGTGGCCAAGCTGCGGCTGTCGGCAAGTGAAGGTGGAGATCCTGCAGCTGGACGTGGAAGGAGTGGAGGTCGAGGGACCCAGCGGGTCCTAAGTACCTACATAGTAGATGTAGGGCGTTCGTAATAATTAGGGGGTGTGGTGGGTTTAGGGTTTAGGGCTTTTGTAATAGGAGGTGAGGTGGGTTTAATTTAGGGTTTAAGGGCGAGGGAGCACGTAGAAGTCTTTTGTGTTTTGTTGGAGTTTAAGGGTTTCGGGTTCCGTGTCTAGGATCTGGCAGTGCAATGGTCGGCTTCGCGGTTTAGCTTTTTGGGTTTAGGTGTTTCCGGGTCAGTGTTTAGGCTGAAGGGGTTCAGGGTTAAGGTTTTGCAAGTGTCCTCGGGCCGGGGATGGAAGTCGGCAATTGTTCTAGAGTATATTCCCAAACCATATATATATATATAATATATATATATATATTATATAAACATCTCTCCCCTTACTCCGTCCCCAATAAGAAGAGACAGCACACCAGTTCTGACAACTACCGGGCCTTGGAACTCGGGCTGGCTGACCTCCGGAAGTTGGCTGTGGCCACTGGGGAAGTCGGACCTGAAGGATTGGTGTACTGTAGGGGCCTTAACATAATTAGAATAGGGTTAGGGGGATATTATACTAGAATTATAGTAAGGAACCCCCAAAACCCCATTCCAATTATTAGGGCCACTAGAGTACCATCGACCAGCTGAGCCCGGATGCCGAGACCCGGAGGCTGGTGCGGAGCTCTTATGGAACCCTATTTTCACTAAGGAGGTCCCTACATTATAGTTTATAGTTGAGGGTTTAGGGTATAGTCCTTGATTTAGGGGTTTAGGATTTACCGGTGTTGGGTTCTTAGGCTATGGGCAGGTGGCTTTTCCGAGGCAACTAGGCTTAGGGTCCGGGGTTTAGGGGTTTAGGGTTTAGGGTTAAAGTTTGCCGGGCTTAGGATTTAAGTTTAGGGCTTGGGATAGAGGTTTTGGGTTTCGGGCTATAGGGCTGTAGGGTTTATGGCTTTGGCCTACCTGGCCGGTGAGATTAGCCTTGAGACTGATGGAGATGAGTACCTGAGATTTGAGACCGATAGCCCTGCTTGCCAATTCCCATGACTCTTCCAGCAAGAATCTCAACGATCGTAATTTTTATGCCTGATATGAGCTTCTGAATTTTCAATGACTCAAAGAGATTGCAAAACCGAAAATCCGAAACCCTAAAAACCGCCAAAGCCCAAACCCCAACCCTAAACCTGAAGCCCTAAACCCTAAACCTACCCCCTATAGACCTAAGCCCTAAGCATTATAAGCCCTAAGCCCGAAACCCTAAACCCCTAAACCCTAAACCCCTAAACCCCCAAACCCCTAAACCCTAAACCCTAAACCCCTAAACCCTAAAGCCCCAAGCCTTAAGCCCTAAACCCTAAACGAAAACCTCAGCCCTAAAAAGCCCCAAACTCTCCCTCCGCAGGAAGCCTGAGGCTGCACCGGTCGCGAGAGTTTGCCAAGAGGGTTCAGGGAATAGGTGTTAGGGGCTTATAGGGTTTATAGGGGTTATAGGGTTTATAGGGTTTCTAGGGTTTGGGGGTTTTGGGTTTAGGTTCAGGGATTGGGGGTTACGGTTTCTAGGGTTTAGGTCAGGGCGTTGGGCTTAGGGGTTTGGGTTGAGGGCTTTGGGCTTTGTGAGGCGTATTGCTGATTAGTTCAGGGGATATGGATCACGATTTCGGGTTTGGGGGGCCCGCGTTTCCTTCGCTGCCCTAGCCCAGATATTTGCTTCCCAAGCCTGGTTTGACAAGCTGTTAAAGACCAAATTCACAAACTTATGGACTGGGGTAAATTGAAAAAGGTCTTGAAGACCAAATCTATACCCACATACATACATACATACATACATAAATACATACATACATACATACATACATACATACATACATATATATGCACGTGAAGCAAAGAAGTAGACGCACAAACAAAGAACAGTTTGAAGACCAGTAAATCATTTTAAATCCACAGACCCTCGCGTCCAGTGGCTCGCTTCACCAGCAAGAAGACCATGCATGGTCCTCGCCTGCTCAAAAAGTGTAGTGTCTGGAGTTTCAAATTTCGGGCTTGGGGTTTCGAGCAGTGGGCTCTCTCTGGGACCCCGCTTGACTGCTTGTGCTCCCGAGGAAAGTTCCCAAAGTTGAATATTGAAAAATTAGCCTTGTTTGGGGGAGCAAGATTCAGTAAGGGGGCTAGAATGTGCGCAGGGTTGCATATCATGCGCGCTTTGCAGTTTCAGCAGTGTCGGGCTTCTGGTTTAAAGGCCGAAGGGTTGGTCTAAGCCTAAGCCTGAGGAAGGTATCATTGCTAATGGAATACGCATCTGCACTGCTTTGTGTGATGCCTAACCGAGACCGTGCACCCGAAAAACTTCGAAGTGGGAAAAGTGCTGAGAGATGTGAACCAACTCAGGGTCCATGTACGCACATAGTATATGCTTAGGCCTTGAAGTATGGGTACTCCGGAGGCCTTTTAAACTTGGTGTCATGGAGCGTCCCAATCGCAACTTTCCAGGGTGGAGGGAGATGTACATGAGGGACTAGAGCTCAAGTAACCACAAACCTCAAGCGCTAAACGTTTGTCCGCAAAACGTGGCCCCTGAATCAGTACACCTTAAATGCCAAACCATACGTAAGCCGTTATGACCAAGCCTTGCCGATTCCCGAAGCAGTGCACCGGAAGCAACATGTTGAAGCTCTGTGTATGGAGCAGTACAGCCACAGGGTTCTCATTCGCATGGTTGCCTTGTTTTTGAAAAGGGAGTCCTCAGAGCGAATAACCGGATCTGTTGGTTCTTTCCCAAACGGTCCATGTACTCGACTAGAATCTAATTTGCGCCCCCCAAAAGCACCTAAATAGGGACCTTTGGACTACTTTAAGGCCAAGGTATAGAATATTTGGGCATTTAGACCCTCTAGGGTTTTGTAGCATCCCCTCCTTCCAGAAACTGATCTACCAGACAACGTATCATCGTCGGGCTTTTTGCCTGTATTGCAGTGTATGTATATAACGCAGCACGTTCCATGTGGGTGCGCATCTCTGGATCGTCTACCTGTTGGTGTAGGGGCTTGGGCTGTCTTCGGTGTAGGGTACAAATATTATATGGGATAGGCAAGAACCCCAACAGAGAGCCACTCTAATGCGAAGGCTTTAAGAGCTGTCATATCACGGACTGTCAGGTGACTGCCTCATCGATCTTGCCTGTTCCTTTGGCTCATGTCCGAAGCAGAGATGGCGTCCAAACGGGACTCCAGCATACTTGCAGGATGTGAGTTTTGGTGTTGACATCAGACTGGACTGTACTCACCCTACATACGTAGATTATCTCCGTCAACACCAGTGCCTAGTTGTTGGCTCTATGGTGCTTACACATCGGGAATGCAAAAGCGTGGTAAACAAATCAATCAGATTGAGTGCTCTGAGACCAGAACACCAATGGTCATCCGATGAAAAACCTATGGAGAGGGTAGGAACAATGATAGCCCTGAGCACATCTATGATATACAAAGCAACCCCCGAAAAAAAATAAACATAAATAGCAGTCCCCAAGGATCCTATACTGAACCCTTTTCGAAACCTTTATATATAGATCCCTTACAGGAACCCTTGAATAATAAGGCCTCATAGTAGGCGAAAAGAAGCCCTGTCGAAGCTTGAGTTCGCCAGTGAGCCAACGCATACAGGCCGGTTTTTTGTTGAGGGAAGGGGGGCGGCAGGCAGGGTTTTGGGTTTAGGGCTCAGGGTTGAGAGTTCAGGGTTGTTTTTTCAAGGAATTGAGGCTTGTAGTTTAGATGCTTAGGGGTTCAGGGCTTGGGGTTTGGAGTTTGGGGCTTACGGTTGCGAGCTTAGAGGTTTAGGGGCTTAGGTTTAGGGTTTAGGGGCTGGAGGTGGGTGGGAGTAGCGATCCCTGATGTAGGGACTTTCATTGGGGATTGCCCCACCTACCTTCACCCCACCCTTGGAGCCGTCTGAACCTCGCTCGCCCGGGTAGAATTTCTTTCTGTGGATTTAGGATATACCGCTGCCGGATTTCAGCCCTTTTGTGTCGGTAACCCCTAAGCCCTAAACCCCTAAACCCTAAACCCTAAGTCCCATGATCCTTTAAGGGTGTTTTGGGTTTCGGATGGTTCAGGGCGCTCGGCCCCCTGGAGGTCTGGAGCTTGAGGGACCTTTTCTGCTGGGTTCAGGGTTTAGGGTTTCTAGGGTTTAGGGCTTATTAGGGCTTAGGGTTTAGGGCCTCTAGGGTTTATGGTTTATAAGGTTTAGGGCTTAGGGCTTATAGTAGGGTTTTTAGGGTTTAGGGCGTATAGGGTTTAGGATTTAGGGTTTAGGGCTTAGGGCTTACAGTTTATACTGTTTTAGGCTTATAGGGTGTAGGGCTTAGGGTTTAGGGCTTGGGGTGTACAGTAGCCCTGCTATGCTATGGTGTTTTGTGTTGGGAACCAATCAGGGGCAGCAGGCTTAGAAAGTTTGACTTTTTGAGCGTTGTGGCTCGAAGGTGTGCTTGCTTTATCCTCATCCTGGGTCTTTGAAGGCTCATGGTTGTACGTGTGAGTCATGAGGGAGATGATTACGGAGAACACGATTATCCTACACCCTAGACGAGTTTCGGGTTCGAGATTGCAAGGCCAATCCTTTCTTCAATCATCCCTCCCCATTCCATTTCCTCACCAAACCCGAAGCCCTAAACCCTAAACTGTAGACCCTTCTTAGCTGCGAGCCCTTGTCCCAGCACCCTAAAACCTCAGCAGGAAGTTGCATCTTAAGGCAACAAACCTCAAAAAAGATGCTAGGTGTAAACCCCTAAGCCCTCATAGTACCCCTCCAGAAGCCCGAAGAGGAGCGTTTACAGAAACCCTCAACCCTGATACGCCAGGTCCTATCATGACAGTGGCACAGACATTAGATCGGCAGCTGCCGCCCACCTGAGACCATTCGGGCTTGGTTTTGTAGTTGCGGCTATAGAGTTGTTCGAACTTCGGGCTCCGGGCTTTTAGGGGGCCCTGTTTTGAGGGCATGAATACGACATTTCATGTAGAGTTTAGGGTGGAGTGTCCTGTCTTGAGATCCAGCCAACTCCAAAGCTGTAGTTAAAATACTACGGCCTTGCAGGGAGCTCACTTCGAAGAGTTGAACGGCGTTGGGGTTTAGGGCTTAAGGCTTTCGGGTTTAGGGCTGAAGGTGTACGGGTTTAGGATTTAGGGCTTAAGGTGTACGGGTTTAGGGTTTAAGGTTTACGGTTGCACAGGCAGCCAAGATTTGCGGTAACAGAGTGTGGCTTTTTTGGTTAAGCTCACCCAAAGGCTCCATGTACCTTCATAGTAGATACTTAGGCCTTAAAGTACCTATATAGGGACCCCTTTAAGGCCTAAGTAGCTCCTATAAAGGTACATGGAGCCTTTGGCTCAATCGTGGGGAGAGAACTGGTCCGGAAAAGCAGACTCCTACAGGCCTGAACTCTAGCATGCGATTGTCTCAACCGTGAGTCTAACCGCCGATTCTGTTCTAAATCCCAAAAGCCTCTTCAATCTAGATTTAGGATTTATAAGGTTTAGGGTTTTGGGTTAGCTTTTATGGTTGAGGGCTGTGGCCCTGAAGTTGCTACAGACTTTGATACTTGCCGCCTTGCGCATTCTTCAGCGCTGGATTCGAACAGGGTCCAAGTAGTCCTTACTTAAGGACTTTGGAGCCTTTATGGGTACCAAAAACCATAAAGAAGGACTACTTGGACCCTTCGGGTTCCGCATTAGGGGGGTTCAGGCGCAAAAGCTTTTACTACGAAACGTTTTCGGAGCCTAAAACCCTATATTATTTAGGGGACCCTTATACGCATCGTTTGCTGACTTTCGCTAGACTGTAAGTCCTATCACCATAAAACCCTAAACCCTGAAACCCTAAATCCCAAACCCTAAACCCTGGACCCTGAAACCCTAAACCCTAAACCCTGAAACCCTAAACCCTGAACTACACCCAGGCAGGATTTCCTCGGTTCTCACCGTTTGGCCTGAGGTCTAAGACATTCCTTCCCGGTGTACGGGCGTGTCCAACGCCATTGGCCAGTTGTTCGACTACTTCAATTCGATAGCTTCAGGGTTTTAGGGTTAAGGGTTTTAGGGTTTTAGGTTTAGGGCTTTAGGGTTTGGGGCTTGAGATGCACTGGCACAGAATCGATGGGTACGGTTCTGCGCTTGAGTTGGGCCGTGACGGACTGAAGATACCGAAGGCTGGGCTGCTACCGGCCTCGTGCCGCCGGCCACTCCCGCACATTCGACATTCTGGGGTAGGTTCAGTTCACGGTCGCTTTGTTCGAACCGTTGCGATTTTTGTCGTGTGGAAGTGCGGATTGGGTGCGTTCCGTACGCTAGGCGAAGAAGGGTGTTCAGTATCTAAACCCTACTGTTCGGGTGCCTGGGCCCTTTGGGAGTATATGCTCAAAAGGTAAATCCAATCTAAACTCTATGGGCTAAATTGAGGCGCTTAACCTCTTTAGAATCCGGTGTAAAGGACCCCTTCAAAGGAACACGGAAAAATCTGTTCGACATTTAGGCACGCTCCGTTCCTGGAGACGCCAAATCCGATTAATGAATACTTACAAATGCCTTAGGTTCTTTCGGGGTTCGCATTAACTGATCATTTAGGGGGTTATACTCCTTAGTTAAAGGAGCTAGACACCCAAAACCCCCAAACCCTAAAGCTTGAAGCCCGAAACCCTAAACCCCGGATTCTCCGCTCCCAGGCAGCAGCTCGGACCCTCAAATCCCAAACCTTCAGAACCTCTGTAGTACTGTAGTAGCACCCTTAAAGCCAATATGGAACCCAGAGAAGGAACACGTAAACCCCCATAGCGCCCGGATAGCTTGAAGGAATCCTTAAAGAACCCAGAACTAAATTCAAGGCCCCCTGAAGCCCTAAACCCTGAAGCCCTAAACCCTAAAGCCCTAAACCCTGAAACCCCCAAACCCTGAAACCCTAAACCCCAAAGCCCGAACCCCTCGAGCCCCAAACCCTAAGCCCTAATCGCTGAGCCCAAGGCAGGAGCTCCGGAACATCCTCAAGCGGAGTCCCGTTCCTTCGGTCTCGGGCTCTGCGCCATCAGAGGCCGGTCGTGGCTTAGGGTTTATAGCCTAATTTATGGGGTTTAGGGTTTAGGGTTTAGGGATTAAGGTTCGGGATTTACGGTTTCAGGGTTCAGGGTTTAGGGTTTGGGGATTAAGGTTCAGGGCTTGGGGTCTAAGGTTCAGGGTTTCGGGTTATGGTTTAAGGTTTAGGGTCCCGTCAGTGTTCCTATTATAAGCTATAAGTAAGGCTGCTATAGGGCCATACTAGAGGAGTTTAGGGTTTAGTTGTATTTTTTTGTTTAGGGGGTTTGTGGGGCTTTAGCCCTGTACTTTCAGGCTTGTGGCTTGGGGTCTGCGGCCTTGGAGCAGTTCGGACAAACGTCTGCAAGTGCGCCCTCTGTGCATGATCCCAGAAGGGTCCACGCATACTACGATTATTATGGAATTAGGCCCCAAGAGACCATCCCAACTATGGTGTTTGGGGGGACCTATAATTCCATAAAATCTGATGATGTATGGTTCCTCTTGAAGTCCTGAGATCCCTCACCTCCCCCCCTATAAACCCTAAACCCTGAGGGGTTTCTGAACCTTGGGTCTGGTCGGAAATTTCAATATGCCATTCGTTTTTGGAAGCACTCGAAAGGCTGGCCCCCAGTTTAGATAACGCCAGCAACTATGCTCTTTTAGAGCGATCGCTACCCGGTTCATAATGGTAGCAATTGACGACCTGGGGTTTCGGCTTCAAGGGATGCTCAGTAGGCATGTTGCTGAAATCATGCTTTGATGAAGGGTGTATATCTATTCTCACTTATATAAAGCTTCAAGACTCATGTCTCCGGTATCGTCGCTGACGTTCGCAGCTTTTCGCCCGCTTGAATTGCCAGTGACATCGATATACAGTCATCGAAAAGGACTACAGCTACGTGCGATTCGAGGAGCCGCATATGAGCTGCAGTCAATACTTAGGATGATGGGGCTTTGTTGACCCCGTTTATCCACCCCCTATGAAGAAGCCATGTCCGTCTTGGCTTTTGTTTCAGTACATCATCTGCGCGCTGTGGCAGGTTTTGAACACACAAAGCCAGCTTTGGTGTTTTGGCTTCAATGTTCAGAAAGGGGCTCGTAAATCTACGACTATGATCCCCTCCCATGTAATATAGAGATGCCTGGGTAACCAGAAATACTACGACTCCTTCGGATTCCTTGTTGGCATAATTCTGCTACACTGCACCCCAAAATGCTATTCTAATCATCAGGGCCCTTTAATTCCCTGTAAAACGTCTATCGATCCCTTATAAAGCAGAACCATGGAAAAGGAGCCCTTGAAGGGACCGTATGGGTTTAGCGTTCGGGGTTTAGGGTGTATACGGTTCAGCTTCTGTGAGTGCTGCAACAGCGCCAGGAAGAGGAGCCAGCGACTGCTCGTGCCTCAGGATTTGGCCGCCTCAGAGTTTCTGGAAGGCTTTGGGTTTCATGGGTTAGGGGTTTTGATTTACGTGTATAGGGGTCGTTCTCTGAATTAGGGTCCCCTTTAGGGTCCTTTTTGATAAAGGTGTCGGAATTTGCGAGCTAGACAGGGACCCTGATTTAGACAACTACCCATATGTATGCGGCGACCCCAGACACCGGCCCTGCACCCCAGCCACAAACCAGCTCGACCCCAAGTCCTGAACCTGACTCAGAAAAAGAGGCTTACTTCAAACCCTAAAGCCTAAACCCTAAATCCGAACCCCCTCGAAACAAAAACCCCTAAATCCTAAATCCCGAAACCCTAAACCAAGAACCGCTGAATTTCAATCCGTCAAAGTCAAAGCCCCCAGCCCGGATCGCCATTCCGAGGGAAGCAAGGATCTCAACAAGCTGCTGACTCAGGCCGGTCGTTGTCTGGTTTAGGATTTTAGGGGTTTAGGGCCTTTAGGGGTTTAGAGTTTAGGGGTTTTAAGGGTTTCAGGGGTTTTAGGGGTTTAGGGGTTTAGAGTTTAGGGGTTTAGGGTTTAGGGTTTTGGGGGTTTAGAGTTTAGGGTGATAGGGTTTAGGGCTCTAGGGGTTTAGGGTTTAGGGTGTTAGGGTTTAGGGTTTTAGGGGTTTAGGGTGATAGGGGTTTAGAGTTTAGGGTGATAGGGTTTAGGGTTCTAGGGTGATAGGGTTTAGGGTTCTAGGGGTTGAGGGTTTAGGGATTTAGGGTGAGAGGGTTTAGGGTTTAGGGGTTTTAGGGTTTAGGGTTCTAGGGGTTTAGGCTTTAGGGGCTTTAGGGGTTTAGGGGTTTAGGGGTTTAGAGTTTAGGGTTTAGGCTTTAGGCTTTAGGCTTTAGGGCTTCAGGGCTTCAGGGGTTAGTGGGTTGTCCTGGAGTGTAGGAACTGCCGGGCTGGCTTCCCCAGTAGTTTCATCCTTGTTAGAACCGATTTTTTTGGAAAGACGGTACCCTTATTAGTAAAGGGCTACTGGGGAACCTAGACAGCGTTTCGGCGTCTAGGGTTTAGAGGCATTTGGGTTTTTCAGCGGTTTAGGGGTTTGGGCTCTATACAAAACCGGAGGGTTTAAGTGTATCCAGAGGCCCAGGGCAGCATCCACCGCCTTTCTTAAGCTACCTAGCTTTATAGTTAGGGTTTGTTAGGGTTTAGGGTTTATATCTAGAAAAGGAGGTGCTTCCAAGCAAGCGCGGGTATGTCCCTATAGGTAGGTTATCGATTTCAGGCTTTAGGTCTTGGGTTTCCGACCGAATTAGGGAAGTTGCTTACTTGAAGTGGGGGGGGGGTTTAATTCAGAACTTATTGCCCTAAACCCGAAACCCTAAACACTAAACCCTAAAACCCTAAACCCTACAAACCCTAAACCCTACTAAACCCTAAACCCTAAACCCTACTAAACCCTATACCCTAAACCCCTAAACCCGAAACCTTTAGGACTTAACCAAGGCTTCGGGGATTTAGGGCTTCAAGCTGGAGCCTCAAAGACCAAAACCTTATAAGGTTGCCCGCAGCATAACCTTACTAATTGGGGTCTTGGGGTTTAGGGGTTTAGGGTTTAGGGGTTTAGGGGTTTGGGGTTTAGGGGTTTCGGGGCTTAGGTGTTTAGGGGTTTAGGGGTTTAGGGGTTTAGTTGGGGTTAGGGTTTGGGCTTTAGGGGTTAGGGGTTTAGGGGTTAGGGTTTGCTAAGCCCCGGTCCTCCAGAGACGGTCTAGACATTACCCAAAGCAGCAAAAAAGCTTGATTGTTGAAAGATGCCCGGCGACTTTTACGAGTCGAGCTCTTGATATCGAACCCCGCAATCTAGGAACCATGAACCTTCAGCAAATGGCTTAACTAGGCTTTAGGCTTTATAGGTTCTAGACCGTGTATGAGTCCGGAAACTTGTCTGGAATAGAGTGATCCGTATGTTCCATTCTAGTCAAACTCCTGTGTTGGACCCGGTGTGTCGTTAAGGGCCCGCATGAATCTCCATCCGAATCCTTATAAACCCTTTTGCCCTCGACCCTGAGCCCATAAAAGTCTTACACCCCGAGGTCCAGCCCTGAACCCTGTAATCTAAACCCTCAGCCCCACAAAGCCCTAACATCTAAACCCTAAAAGCCCTAAAAACCCTAAAAGCCAGAAAAACCCTAAACCCAAAAACCCTAACATCTAAACCCAAAAACCCTAACATCTAAACCCTAAACCCAAAAGCCCTATAAACCCTAAACCCTATAAACCCTCAGCCCAAAAACCCTAACATCTAAACCCTAAACCCAAAAACCCTAACATCTACACCCTAAAACCCAAAAACCCTAACATCTACACCCTAAAACCCAAAAACCCTAACATCTAAACCCTAAACCCAGAAACCCTAACATCGAAACCCTAAACCCCAAAACCCTAAACCCTCAGCCCAAAAACCCTAACATCCCCCGTGAAGTTGCGGCAGGTGAGGGAGGAGCAGGCGAAAATCCTGAAGAGCCAGGGGCAGGGGCAGCCACAGGCGGGGAGATCTTGGCCCCGAGGTCCCTGAGCTCATAGGGTCCTATAATTTAGGGTTTAGGGTTGAGGGTTTAGGGTTAGGGTATAATTAGGGAATCCCGGGCCCTATAACCCCAAAATAGTAGGGTTCATACTATAAAGAACCCTCATAAAGACCCAGGGTTTCTTAATCAGGTTCCCACGTTAGTATATACTTTGCCCTTCATGTAGTTTCCCCTCAACGCTAAACCCTAAATCGACCTATTCAGGTACTTCAAGGCCCAAGTAGAAGCATGGGTACATGACCCTTAGGGGAGGCCTCCTTGGGGATTCAGTATGCCCAGCGACTCTGTAGGTTCTACTTCATAAGATGACTGAGGTTAGTCCCGAGCTAAGGAGTAACCCGCACCCCGCACCTCACGAGTCAATAATGATAGGCATATTGATTACAATCGTATAGTAGACTAGATACCACAAACCCTACCCTAAAATCCTAAACCCTAAGCCCTGTTCTTCATGTTCATGCCAGGATGTCGTGGCCTCATCGGGTCGAGAGTCGAGAGCAGCAGGGGACTTTAGCACTGGGCCTTCTTCTCTCTCTCTCTCTCTCNNGCCCCCCCCCCCCCCCCATCCAAGAATCTTGCAACCTGCTTCATAGATGGGGGTTCGGAAGACCCCCCCCTCCCCCGGGTGCAACAAACGTGATATGGTTTACCAGCCGGAGAGCTGCTAACGAACGTGAAGTACGGACAACTGCGAGGATTATAGAAAAGCCTTAAAACGTTGGATACCGGCTGAAGGACACAAAGTGCTGGGATTCCTGAGACATTACTCTTAAGGATTGAGGCTATTGGGTTTCCAACTTCTGAGCAATGAAAGATTGTGTGCATCAACCGTTAGACCATGCCGGACCTTCCCCAAAGGGTCGAAGCACTCACTGCCTACTATTCAAAAACATCAAAGTCGGTAACCTGCACAACTCCCGTCGGAAACCCAAGTTCCCAATTCTTAGTTCCATTGGTCAAAGAAAGCCCCATGAGCCCCCTATAGATCATTATACAGCCCCACAGGTATGGATTCCCTTTTGGACCTTTCGACTTCCTTGGGCAGGCAAACCAAAACCCACAAAAGCAACGACGTTCATAGTGTGTTAGATTTAGGGTTGTGGGGTTCCAGGGATAAGGGCAAGCAAAGATCCGCTGTTCTCTGCATATTCCTTGAAGAATGAAGGTTTGCTGAGTATGAGGATGCCGCATGTATCTTCTTGATGCACAAAGCCGAAGCTTTAACCTGACCTGCCCGACAGTGACAAACCCTGAACTGAACCATACCTGGAGGATCTGGGACTTGGTAGGTATGGTGATAAGACGTTACAAGTGTCTTAATTGGGGTTATGCCTAACTGTCAGTTCAGCTACTTTAAGAATCACCTTATAGTTTCTAAGTCCCATGACCCGTTGAGTACACCCGAACACGTAAACCCTAAACCCAAACCCTACAGCGTAAACCCAAACCCTACAGCCTAAACCCTAAACCCTGGCCCTACACCCTGAACGCTAAAAGGAAAAACCCTAAAACCCTCAAGAGGCCTCGCGGCGAAGCAGTGGGGATTTGAGCAGCCAGCTGGCCGCTGCAGGCCGTCGGATGAGATGCTGTTCCTGTAATTCACCGGTGTAGGGTTTAACGTTTAGGGTTTCGTGTTTTCTAGTGTAGGGTGTTGAAACACCTATTCGAGTGGCTGGGGGGTTGAGTCCGTGGGGGTGGCCAGCGGCATAGTGGTGCTTCGACAGGATAGTGCTAAGGCTGCTAGCTGCTAAGGGAAAATGTTCTTGGTAAGTCTGTTACGTGTGGTATTCGTTGCTTGTCTGTTTGCCTTGCATAGCGCCGGAAAGGCTCACCGTCACATTATTTGCTTTTTTCATGAAACCCTCAACCCCAAACCGCAACCCTAAAAACTGAAAGTCCTAAAGGTGGGCCTAAACTCTAAACCTCTAAACCCCCCAACTCCTAAACATTAATACACCCAAAGCCCTAAGCCTTAAATCCTGAACCCTAAAGCCCTAAGCTCAGGGTTTAAAGCTTAGGGTTAGGCCCTAAGCCCAAAATCCTATAGAAACCCTAAACCCAAAGCCCGCAACCCTAAGCCTTAAACATTAAGCCCTGAACCCTATAGATTGCCATGTCCTGAAGGCCCAGGGTCCAACCTTCCCATCGGCCCGGACTTAGTGACTGCCAGGGGCTCGGGGGCGTCTAAAAAGGGGGGGGGGGGGTGTTAGGGTTTAGGGTTTAGGGATTTAGGGGTTTAGGGTTCACAGTTCAGGGTTTAGAGCTCAGGGTTCAGGGTTTAGGGGTTTAGGGTTCAGAGGTCAGGATTTAGAGTTTGGGGTTTAGGGTGGGAGGTTTAGAGCTGCTTTTAAAGGGACGCTATGGAATCTGAAAGCTCCTCTTGTCACATGCCTTCTAGGGTGTCATGGGGTTTCATAGGGATAGACAGTGGGGATATACATCTATATATATATATGTATATATATATATATACACACATACGGATAAGGATTTAGGGTACGGGGCTTTGGGAGTTGGTGCGTGGCAGCTAGGATCTAAAGTTGTCGGGTAGGAGGTTTTGAACGTCCATAAACCCTAAACCCGAAACTCTAAGCCCTAAACCCTAAAATCTGCACCCTAAACCCTGAACCATACACCCTAAACCCTAAAATCTGCACCCTAAACCCTGAGCCATAAACCCTAAACTCAATGTTGGATTGCAGTTAGCCAGACTCGGAGGTTTCCTGATCCTTGGCTCAGAGGTGTCCTCTGTTTAGTATTAGGTTTTAGGGTTCAGAGTTTAGGTTTCAGGGTTTAGGGTTCATGGTTTAGGGTTTAGGGTAATTAGGGTTCAGGGTTTAGGGTTTAGTTTTTATAGAGTCTAGGCTTGGCTCAGAGGTTTCCTGCGTTGAGCTTAGGGCTTGTCCATGATGTGGGTGGTTCTCTTAGTTGGAGTCCCTTGCTATGTCTCCAAATAGTACGGCACCCTTATACAAAAAAAAAGGACCCTGAAAGGGACCAAGGACCCTGAAACGTACCCTAACTCGTTTTAGGATTGGGGAGTTTTGGGTTCTGACGCAGCGCTTTGGTGTTCTAGGAGGAGTTTGGATGCTTAGGTTTCCAGGTTTTGGAGGCCTTGCGGCGCAAGCTCGAGAGATCTCCCTCTGCTAAGCCTTGCTATGCACCCCTAAACTCCGACTTCAAATCCACTGCAGTCTCGGTTAAGATCTCTATCCCTTAGCATCAAAATAGCCCAAAAGCCTTATATAATAGGGTCTTCGGACCCAAGGCCTTAAAATATGAGTCCTTTGAGGGTAAGGGTATCCTTAAACCCTAAACCCCTAAACCGCTAGTTAAACCCTAACCCCCAAACCCTAAATCCCGGACCCCTAAACCCCTAAACCCTGAACCGCAGGGTCTGCTATAAGGGCTTCTGTAAGGTTCCTGTTAAGCTCTGTGGGTTCCAAAGAGGGTTCCGTACTTCTCAAGGTCTCCTTTAGGGGCTTTGGGTTTAGGGGTTTAGGGGTTTCGGGGTTTAGGGCTTAGGGTTTAGGGTTTAGGGTGTCAGTTCAGTTGCCGCTTTCTTTGGAGCGTCGGGGGGGAGGTACCCGGGATTTGGCCGGCTGTTCAGTAGTATGGGTTAATACAAAAGCTTGGAATCACTGGTTAGAGTAGTCCTTCTGTGTCCCTATAGAGCCGCACTTCAGCATGTCACAAAAGCCTAATTGAATATCTTCAGTCCCTGAATGCTTTAACTAACCCAAAAGTCCGGGAACGCAAGGGCAAACAGAACCCCCCCCGAAGCATCGCTGCGAGTTGATCCGATAACCTCAGACACCACGAAGCCCCGATCCTAGAACCCACAGTCCAAACAACCAAGATCCGATCCCTCCCCCTTTCCCAGCTGAAGTGAACCGCCTAATACAGGGCCCTGAATACTTACCAGTACTATTTTCGGGGTTCCTTATTACAATCATCGTCTAATAGTATTAAGGCCCCTATATTGCGCAAACCCTTGCAGTAGATCCCGAAGGCTCCGGGCGTCTCAAATCCAAGACCTTCAACCTCCTAATCTCAACCGTCAAAGGCTTTCACCCTGAAACCAGACTGCTTATAAACCCTACACCCCCGACGCTACACCCCTAAACCCTGAACCTTGATATCGAAATGGGTAGTTTTCAAAATCAGGTTTAGATCCCCAAATAGTATGGCACCCTTATACAGAATGGGATCGTAAAAGGGACACTAATTTAGAGAACTACTTAAAACCTAAAACCCTAAACCCTGAACCCTAAACCCTGAACCCTGAACCCTAAACCCCTAAACCCTAAACCCCTAAACCCTAGAACCCGAAACCCTAAACCCTAAACCTTGATATCGAAAGACAAAGCGCTGAGGCGAACCTCGAGCTCCCTGGACGAGCCTTTCCGAAGGCGAGCCTGGCCAGTCCCCACTGCTACCCCGGGTCTTAGAAAGAATGGTTTTAGAGGGTTTAGGTCTAGAAAGGTTTTGTAGGGTTTAGAGTGTTAGGTTTTAGGTCTTAGGGTTTTAGGGTTTAGGGTTTAGGGTTTAGGGTTTCAGGGTTTAGGGTTTAGACGGTTTAGGGTCTAGGGTTGGTTTGAGGTTTAGTAAGCTGTGGGATTTGAGGATTGGGATTGCGAGTTTGAGGTGTGCGAGCTGAGGGGTTCTAGGGTGTCGCGGTGCAAAGCCTTTTTGGGTTGCAGGGCTCTGGGGTTTAGGGTTTAGGGGTTTATAGGGGTTAGAGGTTAGGTGTTGGCGCAAGTTTTCGTTTGGGCCACGTGTATTTGGGCATGGAGTATCACCCTAAACCCATGAAGGCCACTATTGCCTGAAACTCCCAAACTCTAAACCCAGAAACCTTGCAACCCCTGCTGTAAACCCCTGAACCCCAAGACACTACAGTAAAGCCCGAAACCTTGAAACCCCAAAACCCTAAAAGCCCTAAGCCCCAAGACTCTAAAGCCCTGAACCTTGAAACCCAAACCCCTAAAAGCCCTAAACCATACAACCCTAAACCCTAAACCGCCCTAAAACAAAAACTAAACCACAAAACTCTAAACCGTTAAACCCCAAACGGCCCTAAGACACAAAACCCTAAACCCTAAACCGCCCCAAACCACTAAACGACCCTATAAACCCTAACCCGCAAAACTCCAAACCCTAAGCCCAGTCGGAGGAGCCGCCTCCACGGAAGTGGAATCCGG
>CAJNJA010061942.1:604-23464 GCA_905231915.1 Symbiodinium necroappetens
CCCTTGTGTGGAACGGGACATCCTTCCTTCCCCTGCGGCCCTGGTTCAGTTTATATACCATCATATAGGCATAACGATATATGCTTCCCCCCTCCCTTTCGCGGAACGGGCCACCCTTCCTTCTCCTGCGGCCAAATGTTTCCCATGTCCCGTTCTCCGTGGAACGGGCCATCCTTCCTTCCCCCTGCGGCCATATGTTTCCCCCCTCCCCTTCTCTGGAACGGGACATCCTTCCTTCTCCGGCGGCCCTGGTTCAGTTTATATACACAATATATGTTTCCCCCCTCCCCCTTTGACATCCTTCCTTCTCCTGCGGCCCTGGGTCTGCGGTTCTTCTGCATCCATTCTCAAGCCTGAAACCCTTGTACCACTAATCATAAGAATGTTTGCTTAGAGCCGCTCCGAGCACAAATAATCATACTAACGATTGCCTATGACGGCCTTAATTAAAGTTATACTAATCGAGTTAGCACCAAGAACCATACTAAGTATTGCCTTTAACCCTCTTACACTACTACTAGTCATACTGCGAAGTAACATACACAATGTAAATATTGTCTAGAACCCTCTTTATTAAGGGCGGGCGGGGCGCGGAGCGCGGAGGCAGGGCATGGCACGGGGCGGCCTGGGGGGCTGCTCTTGGTGTCTTTGAGACCCTGCATGTATGTATGTATGTATATATATATATTCACGTCTTCACGTCTTTCGGGCGTAGCATCCATAGCGGTCGCGGCCCTTTGAGCATCTAATTATGTGAAACGAAAAAGGTGGCTCACCAGTGAGGCCAGCCATTGCGGAGGTACCGCCTAGGCCCAATAGCACCACAAGCAAGTGCGGCGATTTCCCCAAGTGGGGCAAGAGCACCACTCGCAAGTGCCGGGTAAAGGAGCATAGTCGGGGTTCCAAGCCCCCAAAGTCGAAGGGCGAACCGCACAACATCTCCGCAGAGGACTTCGCTGGCGAGCAAAGAATGAAACATCCGTGCCGGTGTGTGAGGAGCAGGCACACTCAAGAAGCCACTCCATCCATCCACACAGAGCATGAACACAACATCATCATATGGGCCGTCGAAGAAGGAGGGACTGTGGCCATGTGCTATGAGCTGAGTACATTCTTCGAGGGCGAAGATGACTGAGTTGGGATGTTCGTTCTCCTGACCCCTGCACCACGCAGCAGGCCCAACAACAATTCTGACGGCTACAGCCGTGTCTAGAGCAGGCGCAGGGAAAGGGATGTGGGCAACCTCCAGCAGACTCAGGACAGTTTCACAGTCCTGGAAGGTGTTGTGTGGTCGCTGAGTGGTCTCGGGCACCGGAACTAGCCACGAGACAATGTCTGCACTCTGGACCCAGGTCATCGCCTCCTCCAGTCTCAGTCTAATCGAGGGGACCAGATCATCCCGGTCGACAAGTCCATGCAGGAACGCTTCGGCTGTCACCCGTAAACGGATAGTAGAGGCACAAACACAGGAGAAGGCCACCCGGAGCTGCTGCCAAAGCATGGAATCAGAAAGAGCTGGAGTATCAACACCAACGTGAGAGAGACAGTCTAGGACTTCAGCAATCGGGCGCTCATCAGCATCGAGCCAGATGGCCTCCCTAGGGGCCAACTTTGGCCCAGAGGCCTGGAGGACTGGCGCTTGGATTTTGCCAGCGTCTTCAGCTCGGCGACTGCCTTGTCCCGGCTCGGTAGGGCAGTGGTAACCCGCAGCACACAAGTACCTCCGACAAGGCCCATTGTATGCGAGGTGTTTGCAAAGCTTCAAGTTCGTGCCGAAATGTCGGAGACAATGTTGACACTGGTGTCCGGCCAGAACGCCTCTGCCAAGGGTAACTCTGCCATGACATTTGAAAGCATGGACCGACCACTGCTGCTTGCTCAAGAACGTTTTCCCACAGGGGGCACAACAGTGTACCCGGTCCCAGGCAGGTGGAGGAGCACACACAAGAATGCCACCGCCTAGTTGGAGCTGTCGGGAGAGGAGGCCCCTGTGACACAACCTGGCAGCTTCCCATTTTTCCCTGCAGACAGCTTTGTGCTGGGCGCTTCCACTTCCCCGGTCTGTGTTGCATGTTCGAGAGCCATTGGGGCCATTGAGAGGACCATGTTCCTCCGTTCCCATCGGGAGGCAGGAGCTCGTAGAGCCAAGCAAGGGATTGGCGAACAAGCGAAAGCCAGTGCCCTTCCGCATGGGCAAGAGCCCAGAACTCCTTCACACCAGTAACCACGCAGGACTGGAGATGTCGCAACCGCTCAAGGTGTATGAGGACCCCAATCGACGGTAGCCCAGCGAGAGACAGGATGCGTGCAGAGCCAAGATGTTTGGCTTCCTCTACCCGGTACTGCGGCCTAAGCATAGTAGCAACCATGTGGTGATAAGCAGAAGCAAGACAAGCCAGTTCTCGCTCGCTAACCAGGGTCCAGCTACCAGCCCCATAAAGCATGACAGATAGGACCAAAGAATCAAACAGCACAGTTTTGTCAGCTCGGGCGACTGTCGGGGAGGCGAAGATGTGCTTACGACGTTTATTAAAGGCGCCCCAGGCGAGGGCAACCCGGCACTTGTGAAAGCAAGGTCGGCCAGGTTATCCCCAGACCTAGTCCCAATCCCGGTCTCAGTAGTGAGGGTGCCATGTTCAAACCTGAACCAGGTGTGATGTAGCGCCTCCGTGGTGGCCGTGACCGCCCAGTCGGTTGAGCCGGACTGCTTGAGCAGAGACACTTCCTCAAGGTGTGCTCGTAAGTCATGCATGACCCCAGGCGGCAGGTCAACAGAACGAACGATTGTTGCAATGTCCTCGTCTGTGCCACTGAAGCCAGTCACAAGGGGACGGACGATGCGGTAAAAGGCTTCCTTCAGATCCAAGAAAAGGACAGCCTGCGAGGTACCCCGGCCCTTGCAGCAACTCTGATGTAGACGCACAACTTGGGCAGCAAGCGTCACGGGACTTTTGGGTAGTCCACCAATTTGCAGTGGTGTCGCTGCCTGGCGGAGGGCTGGGACATTACGCGCCCGGATGATGCGATGATACGCCTTGCCGACAGTTGAGGACACCAGGATGCCTCGGTATGAGGAACAGGCGCCGGGAGACGCCTTTCCTTTCCAGACAGCGTACAGAGACCCTCCT
Organism: Symbiodinium necroappetens; assembly: GCA_905231915.1. Taxonomy (NCBI): domain Eukaryota; class Dinophyceae; order Suessiales; family Symbiodiniaceae; genus Symbiodinium; species Symbiodinium necroappetens. The sequence goes on from CAJNJA010061942.1 coordinate 3,733, forward strand.
TTGAAGTGTAGCGGCTCTTCAAGTCGCAGGGCACACTTTAGGATGATGGGGAAGATGGCAGCCGCCGCAGCACCTGGTGCTCCGCGAAGAGCCTCTGCCGGAACACCATCAGTCCCAAATGCTCTGTGGAGCATCGTCTCCCTGAACGCGAGTTCGAGCTCAGAGCGCGTCGGAAGGTCCGCCGTCTCGAGCTCCAAGTCCTCGAGATTCCGGGAGCGTTGTGTGTGCAGACAGGCAGCGACGATGTCCTCAGGAGAGCGTGTACTGCCGTCCTCAATGCTGGAAAAGTGAGCGACCCAGGCAGCTTCGACCGCCTCCGGTTCAAGCGTCGGAGTACCATCCTCTTTGGTGAGGCCGGGTAGGCTGCGAGGAGGCCGAGCCCGCCGCGCGGAGGGGCGCAGAAGGCATTGCAGCCGAGACACAACACTGCCCGTGCCGGCATTTTGAGCAGTGTCGGCCGCATCACGAATGCGGGCACCAATATCCCACCGAATCGCCTTTCGAAGACCTTTCTTGGACTCACGCAGATCCTTGACATAGTGAGCCAGGGCTAACACGGCTCTACCGCGGCGCAAAGCAAAAGCCCAAACACCAGGCACTAGACGCAAATTCTGGCGGAGGCAGAAAAGCGCGCATTTTGCATCTGCCCGATGGCAGAGCTGATTGAGCCTCGTGACCTGGCGCCGCAGCCAAACCCTTTTCTGACGCAACTGCCACGTGTGCGCACTAAAGTGTGAAGAACGACAGCGGTTTTTGACAGGCGGGAAGGCGAAAGTAAGCGCGGCGACAAGGTGTTCCTGTACCGTCGCGTAGTGTTGATGCACATTCGTGTGCCATGGTTGTGCTGGCACTGCCCTGAAAATGTCAGAAAGGGTGGTCCTACCCTGGTCTGTCAACATTGCCTCCCGATCATACGACGGACGTCGAGCCGGGGGCTTCAGGGTACCAGTACCATTGAAGGTGACATAGGTTCGCAGGGCGACATGATCAACACGCGGCTGTCCCCAGTCCAGGGCTGTGAAAACTTGGGAACAATCCTGCCCGACTTGCCAGCCCCTCGGGACGACAATACAATCAAGCCGAGACCCCGGCCCGCCGGTAGGGGGGAACCAAGTTACGTGGTCTCCTGGGTGGCAGCTCGGAAAAGTCGAGGGAATCCAAAGACCGTAGTGTCTCAAAAGGCAGCAAAAGGCATCAGGGACCTCATGCTTGGACGGAAAAACCTTGGGCCCCACGTGGCCAGGGACAGGTTCTGCGAAGTGCATGTTTAAATCACCCAAGATGACAACACTACTGCCATGGCATAGGCGATCAACTCGGGCTTTGAAATCCTTCCACCACTGGTCCCGGTGTGGGCAAGTAGAGACAGGGCCATGCACTGCAATGAGCAACAACCGCAGACCACCTCTGCTGTATCTAACAAACAGCTCACGCGGACTGGAATACAGGGCAAGTACATGAGCCGGATCAAAATGGATCGGCGTGGTTCCAATCCAGGCGAAAGGATGTTTGCGGGAAAGCCAAAGTTCAACTCCAAAGTTACCTTTTCGGTCCCGGCCTGTGCATAGCCGGATGTGTGTGCTGGAGGTGAACATCCCGTCATTGGCAGCTCTGGCTTCCTGCAGGGAAACTACGGTGGCTCCGTAGTAATCAAATTGTGCCCGTAAGAAGGCAACCCTACCAGGAAAGCTCTCATCCTCTGATGTAGCATCTGCTCCTCCAGGGCCAGTACCATTAAGGGTCTGGGTATTGAGTGTGAAGATGCACAGCTTGCCCCACAACAGATGATGCTGAGTGTGTGTGACCGAATCGGCGAGGCCAAAGTAACTTCTGCTCTGCTGCGGGTCCGGGCAAAAGTCATCGGCTACTCTGTCACCATCTGAGAATCCAGTCCCAGAAAAGTTGGGCCATGCATGCGGACATTTCCACGCCTCGATGGCAAGCCACAACCAAGGCAGGTGTTGGGAAAGGCTCCACTTTGCCGCAAGAACCTGAAAAGGGTTGGGGGGATCCAGTCCCTTTGTCTGGACACAAGCAGCCTTGGCGATGCGATCGACCAACTCATTTGCCGTGGTGCCTCGGTGTGACCGGACATGTGAAATGTCAGCACAGAAGGACGGCCGAGCAGCCTCGATCTAATGCCTGAAAGAAGCAACGACAGGCATGAGCTAAACTGTGTGGGGCTTGAGTGCCATACCTGCCTGTGGCCTGCCGGAGTGCAACCTCACAGTCTGAGAAGATTTGCAATTCCAGATGGAAGGGGGCCTGAAGGGCCCAAGCAATGGCCCAAAACAGGGCGCATTGCTCACCAACTACAGGAGAGTGCGAGCAGGCGCCGATGTAAAGGAGTACCGTAGGTCCTCTAGCACATCCAAAGACAGAAGGGCCGGCTGCAGAACGAGCGATAACGACAAACGCCCAGGACGACATATTGGTAGCAAAGGAACCGTCCGTATAAATGTGCAACGCTGTCACACTCGCAAGGCAGGGCGCAGGTGCGGCACAAAGTTGATCAGCCGCAGCCGCTCGCACAATTGAGTGATGGATGTCACAATCAAGACACCAAGAGCCTGGCTGTATCAGTTGACTCGCCGTTGCAAAGAAGCGACCAAAGTCAACACTGACCGAAGTCAGATCATGGACACGTGCACTGGGCAAGAGAGGGGCGAGCTGGATGGGAACCCCTGCTGTGGCTCCAAGGCCGCATGTGTCAGCATAATGCTCGGAAAGGGTGTCCAGCAGCGTTGCTGCCAGAAAAGCCCACTGGTCACAGCTTCGGGAGGCTTCATCAAGCAAGGTGACCAATGGTTCAAGATCAGGAGTCTCAGCCCAGGGTGCAGGCATGTGAACTGAGGCAAGACCAGAGATCTGACATTGGTTCCCCAAACCTAGTCGGCAAGGAGTCGCAACGGGACGTGGACGCAGTACCTCATGGGTGGGCCAGGACTGCGTAAGGGCTTTGGGGCCCGGATCATCATCTAATCTATGACTCTCGTTCCCGGGCAGGGGGGAAGGGAACCCTCGAAAGGGCCTCAGTGGCAACCACAACGGCAGTGGCCCAATATCCGAAAGGATAAGCGTCAACTATGCGAGGCACAGCCGTTTTGACGGTAAGCCGATGCTCGGTGGCACCAAGTTCACGAGCGAGGTCTTGCTTGAACATGGAGTGTCGACCCGAAGCAACGGGAAACGGGAAAGGGCGACCCTCAGAAAGGATATAGAAGCACCCATTATAGTTAACCCTGGGTCCAGGAAGTTCAGCCTTGTGGTCCCACAAATCAACCGTCACCAATCTATCGGCAAGGTCCTGACCTGCACCTGGCATGATGCCACGGCGTGATATTTGCACAAGGGTGCCATTGCTGACTACAACCCGTTGGTCAATGCCAAGGTGGTGAAGGGACCCGCGGACATAGACATGAACAGCAGCCTCTGGCGGGACCCCAGCAGCCAGCAATAGTGACTCCCTGTTGAGTCTGCAAAAGACAGTCTTTGCAAAGAAGGTCCCATCATAGGCCAGGCAGTCAAAAAGGACAACAGCTGTGTCCCATTGCCAAGAAGGCGCAGCTACAAAGACTGCGAATGCTGGCACTGGCTGGGATGAGACTGGATAGAGGTCAGGAAAGCTCGAAGATTGGTATGCAAGCCTGGCATCTTGAAGAGCTTCCGTAAAGGCAGACACAGAGGCTGGGGCTTCAGTCTCAAGCTCAACAATCTCAGGAACATAATCAGGGACATACACGAGTGCAATGACCTTAAGGCGGGCTGCATGACCCTCATCCAGAGGCGGCGACACAGTGTCAGGGCCCTCAGCTGGAGGGGGAAGTGGCGGAGGATGTGCCGCTTCAGAGGAGGTGTGCTCGTCAAGGGGAGGCGCTTGCAGCTCCGACTCCTCAAGGCCAGTGTTCCAACTATGCCCGTCTGGTAAAGTGGGGTCAAGGGCTTGAATGCCATCAAAGGTATGACCGGCAGAGTCCCCCCGCTCATCGTCTGGCTGGGCCTCCTGGTCAGATTCGTCTTCCCAAGGCGACGCAATTCGTGAGGTAGAGCTCGAGGAAGAGAATTCCTCAGCGAGTTCGTCGGCAGTCTTTTCCTCAGGGAACAGCAAGAGAGTTGTACTGCCTGCAACATAGACCTGATCCCCTCGACGATCACCACCGGCAACCCCAACTTTGCAAGCCGGCGAAGTCGACAGGCCCAAGAGTGCAGTGATGGAAGGGACATGCACAACGTTATGGTGCAGGAAGAGAAACTGAGGTTTCAGGCCAAAGGGGCGCGGGTCCAGCAAGACAAACAAGTCATATGTCATATGCAGAATCTCGGCTGATCCCTGTTGTAGCGGGGGAAGGCACTTCGGCGACAGTGACCAAGGAGCGCGCCAGCTGACCTTGCACGTCCAGGTCGACAATGGGGAAGGAACACATAACTGTTTTGTACGGATCCAACCGAAGTTTTTCCGCAATGTAAGAAACACAGCTCTGACCATAATGGTGGTGTTCCGGCAGAAGGTAGCGCTGGTCCTTATGCAGCACACAAAGAGACTCACAATAGGAGAACTTCGGGACATCCTGAGGATATTCCCATCGTGTCCCTGCAGCAAAGAGGTCTTCAGCCTTTTGGGGCTTTGGGGCCGGCGTGTGCTGTCGAATGGCTGTGATAACCTCCCCATCAGAAAGTGTCACAAGTGCACATTCCGGCCATGGCCGTGTCCGCTGACCGATGTAGAGCTCGATGGGAGGCTCCTCGCCGTTGGTCAGCGGAATTATGTACTCGACGAGTGTGCGGAAGGCAAGTTCCCTAGCCAAAACCGCGGCAAAGTAATGCCCCCCTACCCGAGTTAAATCGAGAACCACAACCGCCTGGCCACCGACACCGGTATTACGAACTGTGCTCGAAAACCGAAGAAATGAGCCAATACCCTCGAACCTCTGTGGTCTCAAGGGAATTACCGTGTCGAAGAACTGACCATGCACATCAGGAGACCTCTCCTGAATGAGATCCAAAGCTGACCGCATGGTGCGTTCTTGGGGTTTTATGGCAAAGACCAATGTCTTATAGTGCGGCGTAAGAAGATAGGACCCCAGCCACTCTGATCCCTGAACTGACGGTTCAGCTGGAGTCGCAGGTAGAGTGGCAGCGTTGAGTGGCAGCAGTCGGGGCTCTTCATTATCAGCATCCCTACGCAGGCCACTAACTGAGATGTGTGGGCACACACCTACATGCGTGGTGAGCTCTTCTGGTGGTATGAGGTGTGGCCTTCTCTGGGCATACGGGAGACCTGGCGGGTCTCCGGGCTGGGGTGCTCTTGTCATTGCTCCAACCGTGGGAGCGATAATCCACATGGCATTGAAGGCAGGGCCTGCGTGCACTGACTCTGGGATAGAAAGCATGAAAAGAATCCCAGAGAAAAGCCTGGCAGGAAAACCACCTCTGGCACGCCTCGACCTGGGCACCTTACCTTTCCTGTTGCGCCAAGGGCTCCAATCAAGCACGGGTCGACGGGGACATGAGACGGCAAGGGCAGTAAGGGCCGGCAAGGTGGCTTTGTGCGCGTAAGCCCCAAATGTCTTACCCAGAGGGGAGGCCGCAGCCTTGAACGGTCTGGGAAGGAGCGCCACAAGAAGCAGAAGCACAGCCATGGCCGTACTGTGAGCAAGGGGGCTCAAGAGAGCTCCAAGGTCAAGAAGGCACAGCAAAAGGAAGCTGGTATCAGGAGAGCCCGGAAATCCAAAAAGCTGAGGGTAGTGTGAGGCCTGTGTCCCAGAGCAACCGATACACATGTTGTGCGCTCCCACACTACAACCCCAGATGGACAATGCAGAGTCCGCAAGTGGGGAAGCTAGGGCACCGGAATCCAATCTGCACCCAATTGATGGGAAGAGCAGAAGTCCAAAACCCTCAAGTGCATTGCAGGAATCAATCCTGGGAATTCGAGCACCAGGAAGTGGAAAAAGGGCCCGTGTGTGAAAGGGGCCATTCAAGGTCTCAGCGCAGGGGCCCAAAAAGGGCAGAATGTCTGACGAAGGCAAGGTAGGGAAATGCGAGGCCTGTGTCCCAGAGCAACCGATACACATGTTATGCGCTCTCGCAACACCCTTGCAACATGGGGCAGAGGGTGTGGTAAAGAAAGGGGCGGAGCACTCAGGGCTCAACGCCAGTGCTGAGGGGAAAAAGGATAGTACCTTGGGAAGTCGAGCGCCAAGGCACTGCAGGACACGAAGCCACCAGTCTGGGGGGCTAAGGTGCAGGATACACACCCTGGGAAGTCGAGCACCAAGGCATGCAGAGCCAGGCACAAAAGGGACAAACAGGTTGTCGAGCACAGACACCAACTGGGTTGAACCAGAAGCCGCAGAAACCAAGCCACAAGGGATTGGGTGTGACAAAGGCATCTCGGCAGAAGGCCTGAAAGGATTGTGGTGTGTAAGCTCACACCGACCAAAGGCTTTGCTCAACACGCTGAGCCACAGAGCTGTACAGACTGGGGCAGCACTACAGTGAGACCGCAAGCACCAAAAGGCAACATGCACAAATGCACGGTTCCAACAGCATTGACCGAAGGGGTTGCAGTCGCGAGGAGACGTCGAAACAGTCTCACAAGCGAACTGCCCCACCAGCCTGCTAATGGGAACTAGCAAGTGTACTTGTGTCCCCGGTGCTGGCCTAAATAGAGTCATCCATCCAGACGCCCCAAGCCAGGGGATGGAGCTCCCTTGAGTTCGTCTTGATCGTCGTCCACAAAGTTCATGGCCTGTTGCTGACCTGTGTCCTGCGGTGGCGCACCCATCAATCCCGGGTGCGAGGAGAGTGACTCGGGATTCCTGCGGAAAGGCTCCAGAGCAGGGCCAGCTGCCAACTTCCGCTTCTCCTCCAGTTTCTGTGAAAGACCAGTGCTGCCAAGAGGTGGTCGTTCGGGAGGGGTTTTCGTGGCCTCCTTGACTGGAGTCTTCGGAATGGACCGCGTAGGATGTCCTTCCCCCAGTCCAGTAGGATGTTCCACAGGGACAGCAGCCTCTGTCGTGTTGTTGATGTCCATTGCAAGGTGTTGTCCACTCGGTGAAGTTGGAGGGTAGGGGCTGGCTCTGTGATGCACCGAGCTGGGCGATGCCGCGCCATAGCTTGGCTGGGGTCCCGCCAGGCCAGGCGGACCCCCAGGATTCATGTTCTCTTCGCGTTCTGTAGAGGCCTCCATGTGATCCCCATAGAGCAGAGTAGACGAGAGGCTGTCGAGGGGCAAACACTATGATGCGAGGCCAAGAATAGCCTGGCAGCTGTTGGTACAGGAACACCGCGATGAATGGCTCGGCGAATCCTAGAGCGTTTTGCTCGAAGCCTTCTGTGCCACGAAGGACTTCCTTTGGCCGTCCCGGCCTTGCTACGGCACACAGGTGCCTGGGGCTCTACAGCTATCGCCCGCTTTTGGGCGTGTCCTGGGCCCTATATATATATATATAAACTCCCCCCCCAAAGATCCAGCTTTTTTCGTGGATATACACGTTATTTGCAGGATGCCCTTCAAAATACCTTATTCTAGGATGCCCTGTGCTATAGCATACCCTTTTGAAAACGATTTAAAAAAGGACAACCAGGAGGAGCCCAGGATCTGAAAGTTCACCAATTAAACGTTAGCTTATTGAACAAGGGATTTCTTAGAAAGAAACCTGTAATTTAGGAGGACTTTTTTATAGAATACCTTACAGAATACCCTGTCTACAAAACCTTATTCATTTAGAATACAGTGATACCTTACGGAATACCCTGTAGACCTATATGTACACCGCCTTCCTATATATACACCTCGAAGAGTACCTTACGCAATACTATATATGGAATACCCTGTAGAATACCCAACGGAATGTGCTATAGAATACTTTAAATCATGTCCCCGAACTCAATAGGGCCTATTGAACTCAATAGGGTTCACTGTACAGTGTTCTTTAAAGTAAGGCTCAGACACAGAAGTGCATGTACACATATATATATATACATACATACACACATACATACATACATACATACATATATCGGGTTACGGTACAGAGTGTTCTTTACATTAAGGAGGAGAGGGTCAGGGGCATAATAGACAGGACTTACACCAAAACTGGTGGATAACTCTGGAGGTGGGGGTGTCGAAGTTACGTTTGAGACTTTATTAGAGCTCAGAGAAGCCGTGAGCCCGATTGAAACCGATTGAATTTCAATCGAGCCCTGGATTCAAGATTTCTGGAAAAGTTTTCTCAGAATCTGGAATCCCGATTGAAACCGATTTCAATCGAGCCCTGGATTCAAGATTGAAAATCTGAATCTTGAATCCTGGGCCCGATTGAAATTCAATCGCTTCATCGCTTTCAATCGGTCGACTGCCTGTACAACAAACTGATACCCTCCACATCTAAATCTAAATATCCACCCAAAAGGCTGGATCTTTGGGGGCGGGGGTTACGTACATGTACATTAACGCTCATGAACATGTACATGTGTTTATAATACTGCGCAGTACCTTGGCTGACGACACGTGCCGCAGGAATTGCCGATGCAAATGGCCTGTTCTCAGTTATCACGGAGGACGGATGCCATGTGACACGGTTCTTCTTGTTCTACTAGGCCGAGACTAAGAACAATGACCCCTTGAGGACGAGATGTTGCAATTCCAGACGCATTTGCCACTCGTCAAGAGACGGCTTGCAGTCCTAATTGAACAGGTCTGACTGCGCTGCACACTCTGCTCTCAGATGTGAGTGGCGGCTGCTGCAGCTCGAAGACTTCGCTCGAGCCACGGGGCAACTAACTGGCCTTCTGATTGTCCAGGCGGAAGCCGAAGGGCCCGCTACAAGTGATAATTCCATCGTGAGGCCGCGTTTTGCACTCTGCTTTTCTGCGAGGACATGTTTGCACCAAATGGACTATTGAATGCTCCTTGTCAGCATGGGATGTGCTTATTGAAGTCGTCCCCGTTGCGCTTGCCTGCCCTTCGAGACCGCTCGTTTGCAAGGGCCCCCCATTGATCACCTGTAGACATGAGTATTCCATTAGCCACCGTATGGTGCGCAATGTTCTGCATGTGCAAGTTGCATATAAATTGTCGGCGCACAAAGGCAACGAACTACATCTCTCCTTGAGTAGCCTTGCGGGCAATCTGTCCCGTGTCAAGGCTTGGCGAAAGCATGGCAGCAAGTCCAAGATCATGAGACGTCTTACCAGCATGATGGATGAGCACTATCCAGGCGGGTCGTATCTTTGGAACGCAGCGAGGGACAGGGCCTTGAGAGGTCAGATGTGTTCTGAGGTGTGATGGAGTCTGTTCTGCTGGTGAATGCCCCATGGGCCATGCATGCTATCCTGCGGATCTTGACGCCTTTGCTACCGCAGAGGGTGGTCCAGGTCTCAGCTTCGTGCAGGCAAGGTGCAGTGTCACAACATGTCACAACACTCGAGGACCGAGCGCGAATGCCATTAAATTACACCGCTTGCGCACCAAATTGTTTCTGGTGACAAGGGCCGTGCAGCAAACGAGTAGAGTCGGCTCAGCCCAGGAGAGAGGCGTCTACTTTACTGAGTCAATTTGTAGCCGAATGCAGCGCTCGCATCTGCGCTGTGACGCTGAAGCGGTCAGGAGTCCGGATTCTTTCTTCGATCTCGGCTGGCGCGTGGGACGGGAGGTTGCCAAAGTCGGTTCGGCCTCCTGTGGCATTGGGCCAGCACTGGCCAGCTCTACGACTCTATGCCATGTCCCTCTAGCCCCACTTGACGTGGGCGAGCAGTGAAACTTGCAAAAGGTCCGGGACGAGAACAGGTACACCGTGGAAATGCACTGTCAAGATATGGGCAGCATGCTCTTGATCTTGCGCGCGGTCCTGCTGTTCCTTTTCATGACGTGCCGAACGAGGGCCATGCATGTTGTGAAAACCCTTGCTGCGTGCATTGCATGTGCTTCTGGTACTGCACGCTCTTTTTTTCCTTTTCTCTCATGAAGAAGCCGTCCTTCTGAGGTTAAGAAGCTCCAGGTCGTGCCGATGGCGCAAACTCCCGCTCCCAGCCTGCAGCTAGTAGAGGCAGACCTAGAAATTTCGGTGTTTTCTATGCCTACCTTTATTGCACCTGACGAGCGTGCAGCCGGCAGGAGCGCCTGCAGCAGCTGGTCGACGTGCGCACCCCGGTCTAGAGGAACTTGGGAGACGAGTCTGTGGTAATAGCCCTTAAAGGCTTGGTGCTTCCTCAGATTTGCTGCCACTTTCTCGTCGTTGACCTAGGCGGTGTTGCTAGATTGAGATCATACCAGCTACAGCTGCGGTTGACATGATCACTAACACTTGCATTGCTGCGCTTTGTCTTTTTTCATCGCACCATTCACTTCAGAATTGGAGGCTCGCACGATTATACATGGCTCGTTTCCTGTCTTGATAGAAAGTTGCCCTTGTAATGGTGAGCCCATGGCGCCCGCATGCCCAGGAGTCGAATCTGCCAGAGTTCCTGGGAGGCTCAGACCTGGCCTTTCTCCGCATCAAGCAGCTTGGACAGTGCTGGCACGTGCTGGCTGCAGGAAGTGCTGCTGATGCTGAATTCGTGCCCGCACGAGCCGCACTAGTAGCCAACGGATCAGGCTCGGTTCACATTGAGCGCCAGCCTTGCGACATCTGTCGGTGTGAGTGCAGACGCTTGGGTCGACTTCCACTAGCGCTGGGGTCCATGAGCCACGCTGGACAAATGATGACCTGCAGGTTCTGAACTCTTCATCAAAGCCGGACAGACGGAAGAGCCGAGAAGCTCGGAGTTCCGACAGTTACTGCAGAAGCTCCAAGCATCAGAATCGCCCTAAGGCGCAGTCTTGATCTGCAGCAGGGCGACATTGCGGCCTTCGGCCTTTCCGTGGCCAACGGCCCGCACCCCGTTGGCCGACCTGTTGTGACTTTTTGGGATGGGCTTGAGCCGCCGAGGCCTGGACATTCTGTTTTCCTGCCACTTCGAGTCGGAGGAGGCTGGCTTTTCACGATGTCCTACGGCGGGTATATCTTGTGAGCAGAAGACAGCACGGCGGCGCGGCATCAGAGTGGCGTCTGCAAGACAAGATCTCCAGCTTCAGACGGGTACCTCGAACAGATGCGGGCTCATGCGCGCGCGCACGGCCTACATTCAGTTGTTTTACCATCCTTGGATCGGTAGAGACATCTCCGAAGACAGCTGCATGGAAATCGCGAGAAGAACGGCGACCTGCTGCGCTACCTTCCATGCAGAAGTCTATATGAGCATCTTCTGCGGTAAGCACGAGCAATGCTTGAGCACAAGCCGTGAAACCACCATCGAGTGCTCTGGCCAGATCTGAATTTGAAAGATCCACTCGACCCCATATACACATGATGCGAAATGTCGGAGTTCAGTGGGGCGGAAAGTCGGATCCTACTTAGCCCCGATCCGGCTGGCAGGTCTGCCGTCAAATCTAGCATGCTCGATTACCGGTGAGAGCCTGCATGTCGCGTTTCGGTGTGTCGGATTTACCGCTGACACGTTCTGGAAGCATGGCGGGCGCCAGAATGCACACTTCAAACATCGCTTGGACTTAGATTGGTCGCTGTTGAATCTACCTGTGTTTGATGCCCTCCGTGTTTAGTATCAGGCTGGCTTCTGAAAGGCTCACACCACATTCCTGCCTGCGCCATTGCAAAGGTTCGCGAATAGCAAGAGTACGGGCGCATTTGTGCAGGAGGCAGTGGAAGAAGTGTTCACAGCCAGACGACTGCAGGAGGCCAGGGCCAGTGCTGGGTTTTTTTGCGAGCAAGCCGCTTGGGGTTCTGCCTGTCAGGAGAGCTCCAGCTTCTCGGCGCCAAGGGATGGAAGGCTGGTGCTCACCTTTGACAACTCCTATAGCTGGGTGCTGCGCTCGGCAGACTTGGCATGGAAGCGATAAGTGTACAAGCAGCGAAGCGGTCCAGCGGAACGAGGTGAAGCCCAAGGATGTGCGGTTTGAGTTGTCCAAGCTCCCCGCGGAGGCACAGTGTTGGATGCGACCGTACTGACTTGGTTTGTGAACAAACGTGTGCGACATGTGCGACAGTACATTGGCTGTGTGTCTAATTAGTTGTTGGAAGTGTCAGAGCTGCCACACCTTACCTACCGACTGTCCAAATGATAGAACCGCATCCGCAACTCTGTGTTGCATGCTTGACACCAGCAAAGCAATGCAGGATGATGAGGCTCCTGCTCCAGTGTCTGAAGGCCTCCAAGAGGCAACAACTGAAACGCCTTCCAGCATGGAGTCACCCAGCACACCATCGGAGATGGACGTGGCCGGCTGACTAGTTGACGTCTGTGCAACTCCACGGGTGTGGCAGCTGCTTTTCCTTCCTACGCTGCTGCGCCATCTCGTGGTTATTTGAGATGCAGTGGGGCCCTGTTCAAGCGCCCGTTTGTTTGTGCACCCAGTGTGCGCAGGGAAGGCCTTGAAGCGGCTTCAAGTCTGTCGCCACGGCGAAGCCCTGTACAGATTTCGAGGGCATCCGCGCGAATCCGTGCCACGGAAGCTTCAACGTGGAAACCTCGGAGCGAGCTTGCCTCGCCGAGCGGAGGGCAGAGTGGACAGGCCGAGCTGCAGAGGAAGCGCGCGGAGCTGCGTGGGCCTCGGTTGCGACGCAGAAGTCGTTGAGCACCTGGCTTGCAAATGTCTGGCTTCCAGGAAGGGCCTCGAGCAGCAAGCGGAGCGCTTCGCCAAGGAACGCCAGGAGCAGGTACGCCTCTGAAGCTGGAAGGAAATTCTTGAAAGCATTCGGACATGCTGCCAGAGCGAGCCGCAAATTCCATCAGTGCATGTGTACGAGCGCACTGCATATCAATGCGCCTCTGAGCCTAGAGCATAAGCCCAGCTCAAGTTTTTTGTTTGAAAACTTGCCCACTGGAGGAAGAGCAGACATTGCTGCAGGCATCTCGACACGAGGAGGACGCCGGAACAGGGAGGTAAGGAACAGGTCCCGGTGCTTTTTGGTACCGCCCAATACTCTGATGCTGCCACCGCCGTGATTCAGTTTGAATTGGCAAGAATCCCAAGACAGTTTAAGGGCCGAATTAAAACTTCTCGTGGTAGTTATTTGCATAGAGTTGGAGTCATAGTTCTCTTCTTTTCGATTTCAGCTCGTCGGCATCATATGGTCGAAATTTGAGGTGCAAGCTTTCCATCTTTCCCATATAGCCGAAGGCGACATCAGTGAGGCATTGGGCGCGTGAGGGTGCATCGGAGCCTGACACCACTGGAGAGCTAGATGTGAAGCCGTTCTGATGTCATAAATTTCCTGGCGGAGCTGTTGCGAACGAATTTGGAAGATCATCGTGCGCGCAAGTGAGGTTGTCTGGGCAGATCTTAATCTGACACACGCCGGAGGGAGGAATAACCAACCCCGACGTCCGAACTTGACTGGACCGCCACTGTACAGTAGCGGCAAGCCTGTGTGCCGTGAGGAGTCGAGGAAGAGACAGGAGGACCTCGATCGGCGCAAGGCAGAGCTCCAGCAGCTGGAGGCCAGCTTAGCTTCAGCGGAGCCAGAGAAGGCGGACAGACTAGAGCAGGCTGAGCAGGAAGAAGCGGCTAGCCGGCTCCCCAACACGAGTGCTGGGACTGACTTGCAGGCAGACATACAGCAAGACCGTCTGTGAGCGTTAGATACCGTTAGATTCTTGTCAAGGACAGCGTTTGGAAGAGGCGGATCTTCTGCCCAATGTGCTTTCCGGGTCTTGGAGTTTTGCATGGCTTAAAGTAAACGGCCTGGCAGCAGGTTGATACAGCTAGCCGCTAGCCGAAGGCCTATTGCCATGGCCCTGCGGCTCTGCTATTAACGGCAGGAGAAACAGCGAGAGGAAGAGCTGAAGATTGCACAGCAGGCAGCTGGTCTGACACATCTTGGAAGCCGGGTCCACGAAAGAAGATTCGTGCTCTGCCACTGCCAGCAATGAGGCCTTGCAGGCTGAGCGCAGGCTGCTCAGCACAGCTCTGCGGCGTGCGTCTCTGCATGTGTCTTGCTTCGGAAGCCGAATCAAGGTGAGGCCTTACAGCGACAACGCCTGGGTCTAAGACATGATGGAATATCGCGAGACTGCCCACGACGACCAGGAGACAGGAAGCTCAGTACTCGCGTGTCAACACGCAGCAGTGAGATACCGGGCTGTGGAGAGAACTGCACGTGCGTATGCCCAGGCCAGGAACAGCACGACGCTGAAGAGAAAGCGGCGAGCGACCGGCGCACCCGTGCCAGATTCCCAGTTTAATAGCAAACACAACAGCTCAATAGAGAGCTGCAAACATGGATAACCCAGCATCAGCAACGGCTTTGTCAAAGCATGTTCGCTAACTTTCCATATATTGTGTCATGAATGTTCGCTGAGGAGGCGGAACTCGCCGATCAGCAGGTCAGCCCGGATAGCCTGGTTCTTTCCTCACAGCAGTTCTCACACGTTTGGTAGGCACCCGCAATAGTCCAGTCTGATCTCTGTGTGCTCCACAAGCCCCACAGTACATTAGTAGTACCTTGGTCCGGTAGAAGTGCAGTGGCACAGTAGCACAGTAGTAAAATTACAGTGGCAGGGCTTTGAGGGTTTCGTACGGTTTCGTGGGCGTGAACATTGTTAAACAGAGCCTGCGAATGCTTACAAAAGCTTTAAATCCGGCCTCAGGCCTTTAGGATACCTTAGAAAAGCCTCCGAATCCCCTCCACATCAAGCCCCCATCGTATCAAGCAACACTCTTCAAATCAAGCCTAGGGCCTCCGCTTGCTATCCTCTATACTCACACTTGAGGTAGGCCATTATCCGAAAGATGCAAAACGAGAACCTCCGTCGATTCCGACGCGCAGTACGGAGAACAGCCCCCCCCCAAACAAGGTCAAGCCGGGAACCCAAAAACCAAACCGTTCTTTAGGCATAAGGGAGAGCTTTGATCTAGAGCAGTGCTTTCTGACATTTTTTCGCCGCGAACGCTCGGCACCCAGAGCTCCCTACCCGTCCAGTGTCCTCCCGCGAACGCTCCCCACCCGTCCACGGCCACGTCCTCCCGCGAACGCTCGGCACCCAGAGCTCCCCGCCCATCCCCGTCCACGGCCTGTCCACACGATGCGGTGGATGCGCCTATTTCGCAAAAAGGCTTTTCCGGTCCACGGCAACGTTTTTTGGTGAACGATCCCCAGCGGGAAGGAAAAACTAAACAACAAGAACCCAACCCCCCAGGGGTTTTTGGGGGAAAAACAAACAAAAGCAGATCAGCCAAGTAAGCCCAGTGTGACATTGCATACGTAGATATCTCCATACATAGTGGCATCTGTATATGTTTGTTTGAAGCTATATATATATATCTATATCTAGCTCTGCTTCCATGCTGTTGCCAAGCATCGAGCATCCCCTACAGTTTGCTGTCTAATGACCCTGCATCGTAGGTTCGTCCTAGCCAGGCGGGAGGCAAAAGTATCTAGCACTGCATCACCTAACTTCTTTGTTGATCACCCAATGGGAAAAATGTACAGGCACATGTGTTTTGACATATCGCGATTTTGGTACATTTCCATAATCAGTAACGGCAAGGACTGCAACATCGCTACCTGCCTTGCCCGTTTTACAGTGCCCCTTTTGCATTGCATCCTTGCTGCCAGCTTACACAACATGTTGAAGATGGCACTTCATCGCGGCAGCATGCCCACCCTAGCTTTATCCACGCCCAGCTGGTTGGTCTAAACATGTTCGACAAATCGCAAATTGAAAGGCTGCAGGCTGCTACCATTCGCATTTTACATGCCATGATTGCGCTTGGAGTTTTGGAGCTTTTGTACCAAGCCATGTTCAATTCATGTCAATCTATCTTTTGCAGGACCAGGTAGTAGCAGTCGTCGTGGTCGTCGTAGTGTGAGTTAGTCAGTTAGTTAGTTAGTAGCTAGCTAGCTAGGTAGTTGGTTAGTTAGTTAGTTAGTCGTAGTCGTCGTAGTGGTAGTGGTAGTGGTAGTGGTAGTAGCAGTAGTAGGAGGAGGAGTAGGAGTAGGAGTCGGGTGCTTCTGTTGAACCCCTTCGGGTCGAGGTGCTGTAGGCCCTAGGCACCGCAGTCGTGCTTGGTGGCTGTACCAGGCACACCTCGAAGCACAGCGGAAGGAGGTCGAGAGTTGTCGGCAGCGTGGCGAGGCTAGCGGCTAGCGTGGCTTTGTGCATGCTGGACAGTGGGGAAACGCGTTGCTCGAGTCTTGATTTGTATGCGCAGCCAGGCCGAACGAGATGCGCAGCTTCAGGCTCTACAGCAGCACGAAGCAGAGCTGAAAAAGCACCTAGGCTGCAAAGGTCCAACCGGCGCAAGAGACGAGACGAACGGACTGCGCAAGTTCTGATCATAACCTCAGGAGCAGGGCAGCTTGCTATGTTGACTCCATCACGGTTGAACTCTATAATCATTCAGACTCTCATTGGCCCCGTGAGCTCAGGCACCGAGAGGAGCTGTACTGGGGCCAGCTTTGACGTGCTTTTGGCAGATGTACTTTTCGCACAGCTACTCGTGGTTTCGATGCTGCTACTGTTAGCAGGCCGTAAGCCAACAGATGCGGGCCGTCGCTCCATTGCTGCGAGGAGCTGGAGCACCAGCGCAGGGAAGAGGAGGCTGGATGACAAGTGAGTGGCAACAAGACATTGACAGCTACAGCTACAGGGATAAGCAGGAGGGAGGAGCTGCGCTGCGACGTACAGCTGGTTTGCACATGTTGAGTTGAGCACAGGAGCTGCGAAAGGCGCAGGCCGATACATGAGCCTCTGCATGTGTTGTGTGCAGCATAGCCTGCTTTGTCAAATTTAGCCAAGTACTCGCCTTAGTGGCTGGGTCAAAGTGCCAGGTTTCAGCTCTTGGACCAGGACAGAATCAGAACAGCCTGTCAAAGCTGTTGTAACTGTTAGCATATGCTGGGCACGATGCCGAGTCGAGTGACGTCCCTGATGGTCGGACATTTGTCGAGGGATTTGGCTCCTTGTAGGAGCTCCAAGACCGCGCTCTGCAAATCTCGAGTTCCGAAGAGGTGTCACTGCAGCCACAAAAACAGCGATGCCTCCCACTCAAACTGACTACGAACTGGTTGCGAGGCTTTGGCCTCCGAGAGGCAGCAGATCCTTCGCTCACGTGGCCAGCTGGCAATGGCCCAGCTCCTACGCTTGCCTTCGTCGTCGTGTGTTTGCCAAGGTGCTTTTCGGACAATTGATGTCATGCGAAAGTTGCGCGTGCTTGCCTTTTGGCCCCCCAGCTCTGAGCGAAGAGGGTAGGGCTTTCCGGCCATGTCGATGTCACGAGGGCTGCGTTTGAGACGCGGTGCCTCAGGCACAGCTGCAGCAGGCTTCGTGGCCCTCTGCGGCGTGCTGTCCCTGCTTGGTCATACCCGGCCCGGCTTTGTGTCATCCGGCCATGCGGAAGCCCCCATTACCAGAGCGTCGCTGCAGACCTCACCCAGGCCTGCACACGCCTCTGCTGGGCCGCAAGCTGTCAAGGGACCGACAGTCGCCAGCATCGCTCTGGCAATGACAGGTGTGGCCCTGACGTTTGGGGCTCCCCGAAGGTCACGGCCGTCGCAAGAGCAAAGCTCTGCCGTGATCATGCATGCTCGGTCGGCAAAGCCGACAACCCCAGCAGGTTCACCGAAGAACAAGCGAAGAATCCGAGCGGGGCGGATGCGACCGATTTACAAGGGGCGCCAACTTGCGGTACGAGTCAATCCGAAGACCAACAAGCCCGTTCGCTACAAGATGCACGTGATGCCTGGAGACACCGTGCAAGTCATGAAGGGCAAGGATCAAGGGAAGGTCACGGAAGTGCTCCGCATCTATCCGAAATGGAACAAGATCCTGTGCCTGGGCGTCAACTACTGCATCAAGCATGTGCGGCCTCAGCGCGAGGACGAAGTCGGGCAGCGCGTGCAGGTCGAGGCTCCAATGCACTCCTCCTGGGTCATGCACTACGATGAGGAGGAAGAGGTTGCAGGTCTCCTGGGCGTTCGCTTCCGCAAGAAGACCTTGAAAGATGGGTCCGAAATCGTGAAGAAAGTTCGGTACAACAAGTCAACCGGCAACGAGATTCCAGTCAGGGCACCTTCCAAGTGGATTCCCGTCCTGGATCGTGTAGAGGATGAGGACTGAGCAGATGCTGAGCAGCGAAGATTCGCCGCATCAGACTCTGCAATTCTGCATCATGTCGACATCGAGGCCGTGCGAGGAGAAAATGCTACATCACTACCACCGCTGCTAGCATGCAAATTCGAAGGAAGATGTGTCGCAACAACCGCCAGCCTCTTCACAGGTCCAAGCACACGTTGTTTGCCTACTTGGGAAGGCCGACACTGCCCCTCGTTGGCCCTTGTCGAACAACGCATGCTTTCTGAGAGCTCACAGGTGGCGGGCGATGGCAGCTCCGAAAAGGCAATGCACCTCGATGCCTCCGATGAGCCGGAGGTGCGGCACTAATCTTGCCGGAGGGGCTTGTTGCGCATCATGCTTGCATGGTAAGAATCCTCATCGGTGGTCCAGGTTCTGGGACCAGATTCGTTTTGTGTCTTGCATCACGGGCAGGCTACTTCAGTAGTGGCGTGTTGGCTCTAGTCGATTCTCGATACAACGGCTGCTGCAGTACGTTGTCCCCGCTTTTGCAAGTGCATGTTCCTGTTGGACAGAGGATTCCCAAACCCCTTCTGAGAGGGTCCTCGAGTTAAAGCTTAGAGTATGCCTTCAGAGATGGGTCGCTACGCAAAAGCAAAAACTACAGACATCAGTTTCGCTCGTTTGCTGTCCTCCGAATGATGCACTCCTCTGCCACGAATCATGAAACCCAAGCACAGCAGATTCTTTAGTGATATGTCTTGATCGAGCAGCTCGAAGTGCACGGAGCTCCTTCTACCCAAGGCCGAACTAGATGTTTCAGGGGAGACCAACGAAGATGGTGATGAGGACATGTGGAACATGGCCGCAGCCTTGGACGACTTGCAGTGCATTCGACGCAATGCGGGTCCTTGATGTTGCGACAAGGCTACCCTTTCCACCATAACCGCCGGAACTAATCCTTGCCAGGTGGGAGGGAAAAATGGTGCTGCTGCCAGTGCTTCTACATCAGCTGCCGCCTCTGCTGTTGCTCTTGCAGCTACGACGATGAGAACAGCAAACACGACAGCAGCTGCAACAGCAAGTACGAGGACGACGACGACGGCGACGGCGGCAGACTACAACACTGACAGCTTCTGCTGGTCCCTACTGCTGCCATGTTGGTAGTTTTTTTTTTGTTTGGGGGGGGGGCAAAACGACCGGTCGTTTTGATCTTGTTGGGCCACACCAAAATGACCAAAACGGGTCGTTTTGTCTCACCATGCGGATCATCACATGCTCACGCTCTACCACCACTCCTTCCACGACTCCAGCTTCGACTGCTACTCCCACTACTGCTGCTGCAACTGTCATTGGTTCCTGCCACGACTGCTGCTGCTGCAACACTACTACTACAAGTCACGGCTGCTGCTTGTAACTACTACTACTACTACTACTACTACTACTAGCCACCCCCGCCCCCTACCAACTACCTGGCGCCTCAATCCACCACCATCATCGATCATCATTATCCATCATGATCCTTCATCATGCATCATCATCATCACCATCATCAACCATCATCCTATAAGATGGTCCGCCATCACGAAAGTACTGTAAATACCGAGTAAGACGGCTCTTGTGGAGATATTGTTCGGGGTGCCTGTGTACCAAT
>CAJNJA010061953.1:0-23462 GCA_905231915.1 Symbiodinium necroappetens
AGTGGAGTTAGACAACCAAAGCGAAGCGGGCCAGAGCTTTCTGCTGGGCTGGTGTGTAAATGAAGTTCGGCTTGAGCTTTGCTGTGTATATGACATCGAAGTATATGAATACTTACATATATAGTGCAGCAAGACTACAGGGACTACAGAGAAAGAAGAGAAAGAAGGAGAAAGAGTTGAGAGCAATTTGCAGCCTGTCCCAGGACAGAACATGATGCTCTTTTTTTCAGCTCTTTGTTTCGCACTGCAACGAATGTGCCGCCGCCGAGAATGAAGGAGGCCTGGGAGCATGCTTTGTCAGGTCAGTGTCACAATGCATGAACGGAGATCAATGTCTCTATGCACGCAGGGAGTGCACGGCCCACTGTTTTTTTTCTTGGCAGGCCCGCAGAGTGTCCTCGACTAGGTCGACAGCCATGCGGCTTAGGCAAGAGTGCACGCCCACATGCAACGAGGATGCTGTCCTTCTGCCGGCCAGCCATCAATCTGCACCCGGAACACAGCAACGGCCCAGCTGTGCCGTGTCTCCGTCGTCAGCACCTCGGCCAGTCGTTGTGCCAAGGCCAGCGCCTTCTCCTCTCGCACAAAGGACACACTGAAGTTGCGGCAGAAATAAAGGCTCTGGGGGCTCTTTGCCATAATGACCAGGTGGTCGTGTTGACGTGTTCGTCGTCGTCGCTGCCACCATCGCACTCTGCCTGGCATTCGGCCTGCCATAGCGACTTGGCCACCCACCGACTGCTTTTTATTTGCAGACTCGAGACGGCTGCACCCAAGAAGGATAAACGTCTGAAGTGTCACTTGCCATAAGGGCTTGTGCATCCACATACCACGGTTGAAGCAGTGCCGCAGTGCCAGCACACTCACTTTTACCGCACTCATTGGCACAACTTGGCACGGTCCTTCCGCAAAGTAACCCTCCAGTGGCCACGGCTTCCGTGGAACGTTCAAGGGACCGGGATGAAGCGAAGCTTCTGTTTCAAAGACTTTCTGACTGCTCCATCAAGTGTCTTGGATCCACCACCCTTGTGAAACCTCTTGGAACGCAGGGTTCGTTTGGATTTCGTGAATTTCAGCTTCTTTGCAGATCCAAAGAACTCGGCCCATATTCCTTGGAAAGCAATGCGTGTATGTGCATGCGCCAACTAGTTTGGGGCAGGCGGTGAAAGGGATTTCGAGTGGAAATTGTTGAAGCCCAGAGGCTGTGGATGAATTCGTCATCGTTTCCCATCCCGCTGAAGCCAAAGTCTCGGAGTCCTTAGCCGAAGGCGGGTCCAGGTTTGTAATGTCATGCTGTGCGACCAACGATGGATTTGAACCTAGCAACCCACCATCTGCGACACTGCTGCGACAGAATCGCTCGGCCGTCCTAGTCGGCCAGCCACGCTGGCAATGGACTCGGCACTCGCCTCCGAAAGGCTCCAGGAACCTGCATGCGAAGTCGTAGGAAAACGTCTGATCTTACGGCAGGCTTTAAAGCGAGTCATGCATGGCGAACATGTGGCAGTGCTGCCTGTGAAATGAAAGAGGAAGAACGCCGCATCCGTGCCCTCAGGCTTGAACTCAGGTTCCGTATGAGTGAGTCTCCATAGCTCGTTAAACCACGGAAGCCATGCATGTCTCGCCGGCGCCTCTTTCAGGGGAGAAAAGAAACCATGCCACGATTGATCATGCTTTCGTCTCGTCCATGTGCTGGTCTGCTTTGGGCTCAGCTAGAGAATCCCTGCCTCATGGACTGGCAGCTTGGCGCAGGGCAGTGGCTTTTGCAACAACGCCTTCCAGTGGCGAAGCAATGTAAGATATTGAGTCGCCAGTTCCACGTCATCCACTGCACTCCAAGCGAACATGGTGATCCGCTTGGCAACATACCTCATGCATGTAAAGCTGAAAAGCGACAGAGGCGGCCGAAATTCAAAGATGCCGCAAGCATGCCTGAATGTAATACAAGACACTCTCGTAGTTGCAGCAGGGAGTAGAGCCAGGGAAACGGCAGATCGAATGGATGATCAGGAACCTCGCCAAACAGTATGCCCGGCAGCCAGAAGACTGCCGTGGCAGCCTCACGGATGGCAAGAGGGATGTGGTTGCCACCAGAATTCAGTACTTTGCCTTCGTATTGCAATGCCAGGGCGTTGAACAGGCGCTGCTCAAGCTTCATGCTCTTGCAAACTTGAGCTGCCATGTCCTTCCCTTGAGAGGCACTCCATGGATGTTGGCCAAAAGCCTGGGGTCGAACTCCCAGCGGGGTAATTCATCTAGTTCTCTCGCCAAGGTCATGTTTTTGCATGCCACACATAAGTAGATTAGAACCAAGCCGCAACTCCGTGCAGCGAAGTCCCTGTGAAGACAAGCTTCGCCCACAAAGTCCAAAGCTCAGGCCACCAGCGGCGCACTTGCGACGGCAGCACCGCCTGAAGCAGCGAAGAAACAAGAGCAGGTTGCAGCTCCTGAGTCCTCAACCCTAGAGTCCTAGAGTTGCCGTCAACATATTTCTGTCCCAGGTACCCACAGGCATGGCCAGGCAACTGGTTGCAAAAACTCGAGAAGCTTCCACTGCAAAGCCAACCAGCCAGCATTGACACACAAGGGCAATCTCTCATGTTCCTCCTCGAAGCACTGCTTCCAGAAGAACGAGTCAGGGAGCGGGGACAAGGGTTCCGGAAGCCTCCGGGATACATGTTCGACCGTTGCACGACTCTGAAGATGAGAAGCAAGATGATTAGAGGCACTTCTCTTGTCAGCGAACAGCAAGCCACACCGAGAGCAACGAAAGCACGCTGTTCGCTTGTCTTTCCTTGCGGCTGTCTTCGCATAGCACAGAGGGAATCGACCACCGAAGATGCACAGCTGCAGGTATTGTGCACCCACTGTCATCTGCATGGGGAAGAAAGTGGTATCAGTCGTCTGAATCACTTTCGCACAGGTCACCTTCAGCAAAGCTGCCACAGGCATCTCCACTTTTAATGTCATTAACTTCTAGGAGAGAGAAAGTTTTGCACCCCTTACTCTCTTTCAATTCTTTCGACGCCAGTCACATAACCTTTTGTGCGAAGAAACATGCCGGCAGTCATCCACGCCAAAAGGTATGGAGCTGGATCCAGGAACACAGTCAGAAGGACCTTGCACACGTCCTGCTTGGCTCCGTTGTCCTTGCCTGGCCTCTCGGACAGGGCGGCGATGGCGTCCTGCAGTGCAGCACACCGCACTTGGTGCTGGACAAAGCTCTGCTGCAGAAACGCAGCCGAATACACCACCATTCTCGTGGGGCCCGGCCCGTTCGAGGACAACTGCCGATGCGGCCGAGGGCTTCGGTGAAGTGCCGCAACCTCAGCTGGGTCGGAAAGCTGGAAATAACTACGATTCTGGCAACCAGGAGGTGCACCATCCAAGCCACGTGGCAAGATTCCTCTCCTGAATTTTGCTCGGAACTTTCTGCAAGCATCGATCCAGACGACGAGAGGCTGGAAGGCGAACTCTTCCGGGGTCTCTGTGTTGACGAAAAGAACTTTGTAGCCGTCTTCGACGGAGGACATCTTCAGGCGACCGGATGTCATTCTAGCGTACCAGGCGCTCTCTGCAGCTGTGTTGAAACAGTGAAACCCGTCGGCCAGTGCAATGCGGTCGGAGTCCCCGGGGCGCATGTGTTGCAGGAGGTATTTGTCAGCTGCATTGCCCGTTTGCCCGCAGTAGGCACCTGTTCTCCGACTCCAACTTAATCATCATCTGTCTGAAGTCCCTCCCCCCTAGGAATTAAACGGAGGATGCAACAGAAAACCGACTCTTGACCCAGGAATCGGTCCACAGGAATGCAGCTGATCAGCTGAGAACGCTTCCGGACAGCGGCATCTTCCACCAATGGCAGGGAGCTGGACCTGCAGACAGAAAAGCGGATGACTTCAAGCAGCACAAGCCAGTTGCCCAGTTGCCCAAGCCTCTGTGCATCCAGTGCCTCTTGGAGGCGGAGTTCCCGGTTCAGGCAGTTAAAGACACCTCGGTTGCAGTTTTGCGGCCGTTACAGTGTTTAGGAGCACGTGCCCTTGCAGGAGAATTAGAAGGGAAGCTTCGAAGTTTCCCGATGTGGCACCGGACCGAGACACGTCTGGCCACCTGTGGGCCTTGGTGGCTTGTGCCCAAAGGGACCAAGCCAACCAGCCATCGCGCCCATTGGCCCAGGACGTCTGTGAACACTACCAGCACCTGCTATCAGGAGGTAAGGGATACCTGTTCTAAGTTCTAAGTGCAACTGTAGCGGAAGACCTTTCGAATGAAAACGAGTCATGCTCGCATCCCAGGAGCCGCCACCACGCTCTGGCCGTTCAACAATGTCACACCATCGAAGACGACCCGGAAAGCGGAGGGATGCAACAAGTTCCGAGGACATTCTTGAAATCTGTGCCACAGGCTGGTTCTCCGCACACGCCAGGCCAAGCCTCGGAAGAGTGGCACAAAGTGCCGGCTGTGGTATCTGTGCCCGATGGTCCTCGGTGCCCAGGAAAAGCAGATCCAGTTCTGCAGAGCTAAACCAAGCTAAGTTAAGACTACGGCCGGGGTGCATTTTGCCGAGTTTACAGATGACGAGCAAGGCGGTGAACAACGTCGCTGGCAGGCCATTGGTGATGATAAATATCAAGATCCTCCCTGGCATATAAGATGAAGTAGCAAGATGCTGGCACAGGCTCCAAGCAACAAGGACCACTACCTGAAGCTAAATGAACGGTACTTGCCAGAGCACCCAAGTTCAGGCTGATCGAGTGCTCCTGGGGCGCTCCCCTGGCTGCGGTGAAGAAGACGCCCTCGGCGTCCATGGTTTCAGTGCCCACTTCTGCCTCCGTAATTGGGACGGCGGGGGTATCCATTCCCTCCCAGCTCTGGGCATCCTCATCCTCCAGGACACGTTTCCTCTTCTTACCTGGGATCAGGAGCACTCCAAGTCTCATAAACTCCGGAAGGTGCCTTGCTTTTCCTATCTTGCAGTCTGGACTCGGCCTGGTTTCTTGGGCTGAGCCCAGTCCCCTCGTCGGCATTGTCGAACTGACTTCGGGCTGCAGCCACACACCATCCCGACCAGGACATCCCATCCTCTGCACCATGCAGAAGCGCCAGCTTGCTCATGTGCAGAGTCAAAGTGGTTCTCTGAACTGAGGTCTCAGCGGGAACCGCTCGCAGTTTTCCAAGTCGGCAGATCTGTGTAATTCTCGCCCTGACTTAAGTACTTGTGCCGCAGCATTTTCTCCAGCCTCGGCTTCATGGCATGGTTTCGGAGTTCGGGTGCAGCAAGCTCAGCAGTGCCACAAAAGTTCGACCTAGCGTCTGTTTGTCCACATGAGCCACAAGTTTCCGCTCCTGGATGGTCAAGGACTTGCCCGTGCCGCCCAACGGGGGCTTCTCCTCATCCGCTTTGCTGGCAGCCACGTCATCGACGTCGCCCCAACATTCAGGGCATCCCGGCAACAAGCAGCAGCAGGGCATGCTCTCTTCTGCCCTATCTGCTTTGATGAAAGCAGTGCAGCAGTTGCACTTGGCATTTCAGTTGCAATGGGTTGCATGTCATGCATGATCAAGGAGCAGCCAAGTCTGATAACAGCACTTTTTCAGTGCTGCCTAGGATGCACGGTGTCCGGCAGGAAGATCTCCGGCAACTTCTCGGAAGGCACAAAACGGCAAGACCAAAATGGCCTTGCACTGCCGTCGGGCTTTGAAGATGCCGAGCTGCTCGCTGAGACTGCTCTGGTTCTCGTTGCCTACTCGGCTACTGTGCTTGTGCTAGCAAGTGCAAGTACGATAAGATCCCTCATGAAGCAGCCACAGGGTGATTTACACTAGGCGGCATTTCAGTCTGACCCAGATCCCTTGGACTTCCGCTTCTTCTTCTTCTCGGACCCCGAGTCAGAGCTGGAAGAGCTGGAGGAATCGGAGGACTGCTCTTCAGCCCCCTTGGTTGGGGCCCCGCTTGCAACCTCTTCCTCCTCCTCGGGTGTGCCCAAGTCCTGATGGCATTAAGAAGCTTTCTCCAAACTCATGAGGGGACTGCCAAGTGATGAACTGTCGGCCTCCTCTGCGGTGTTCACCTTGCCCCCGCCGCCGGCCTTCGGCTTTGCCTTCGCTTTGCCTTGGCTGTGTTATACCGAGATTCCTTCTACAGTTTCATCTGAAAATCGGTTTCCGCCCGAGGGCGAATACAACAGAATGGAGCCGAGCTGCGCTTAGCCTTCGCTTTAGGATGCATTTCAACTTCGCCGCCGCCGTCTTTCTGGCCGCCCTTGCCTCTGCGACCGGCCCCCTTTCCATTCTTCACGGGATGATCTGGCCCGTAGTTCACAGCCACCTCCTTGTCTTGCGGCACCTGAGCTTTCCCCCCTCTTTGCTCATCCCCCAGCTCGTTGCAGACCCAGTCTCCACCAGCCCCACCAGAACCCACACCGCAGCACTTCTTGCAGTGCTGTCACTCTGTCACTGACCGCCCCCAACCATCTCCGTCACCGCAGCATTTTGCCCTCCACACTGATCTGGTCCTCTTTGCAGGCACCTCAGCACATCCCTGCCCAGCACTTTCTGCAGTGCTGTTACTTCACACCTCCACCCCCGAGCCTCACTCACAAGGACCCTCTCCACGGATTCCTGACTAAACACCTCTTCCCAGCCTGCAGCACTTTCCGCAGTGAAGTAACTTGGCACCCCCCCTCACCTCGCATACAGCAACGGCTATGAAAAGGCCGCACAATTCAGAATCAGAAGCTGCCCAGGTACGATTGTTGTGGTGACCAGAGAAAGGGATTGCTGGGTCAGGGGGCCGGCGGTGGACAGCTCCAGCTTGCAATTCGGACTCCGCATCAAGCCCCGATAGTCATTCAGAATTCCTTGGGAACAGAGGTTCTCTCTTGCACGAGAATTGTTCGGCACAGATTGCAGGAGGATCTCTACTCCAGAGGAGATTAGTACTCAGGTTGAGGCCGATCATTCCAGTCATGACCTTGTAAACCTTCTTCGGACCTTTCTTTGCATCTGCCACCCAGAGATGAATAATTCGATCACGGAGTTGCAAGGCTTTGGCGGGATCCAGTTCCTGCAACCATGCATTCATGTCATTTTCCGACTCGAACCTGGGCTTCAACTCTGCGCACTCTGCAGACTGCACACTGAGCTCAACTGCACCGAACCATCCGGGGCCCCCACCAGGGTCCCTTGACGGGTATTGTGCATGCAACTGGCAATTCTTCCTTTGCAAAGACACCGTAGCCAAATTTGGACCTGGCCGCCTGGAAGGTAATTCTCCAGAGTAAATGGATTCAGGGGACAACTGATGTACACAGTGCATGGACTCTGCCTGTACGTGGTGTTTCTCCGTCATCATCTGATTTCTGTGCGACATACTCGCCGTGCTTAGGTCGCAGCACGAAAACTTGCCCTCGTTGTCGTCGGAGTCATCGGCCACACTGGAAATCACAACACCGCCAGCCAAGCACGCAGGCTTGTCCTCCAGGACAACAGGACAAGCATGGAAAAACCCCTGAAGACAAAGCTAAGAGTCCTCGCGGTTCCCCGGAATGCTTATGAGCTTCATCTGGGCTGGAGTGGGCACCACTTCGTCGCTGCTGCCAGGGGCCGGAGGGTCCGAGACCGTGCGGGTTCCCAGGGTGCGGAGTGCCTTTTTGGCCAATTCGAAAGGATTGCTGGCCTTTTTCTTTTCTGGAGTCTGAGCCTCTGCTGCAGCTGCAGCTGCCTTCATGCTAGCCTCCCGCCACGAGACCAAGGACTGGAACACGGTTGCAAGTGTGTGGATAGCGCAGTGGTGCGCTTTCGTCCGCACGGTGCCGCCACCTTGCAGCT
Organism: Symbiodinium necroappetens; assembly: GCA_905231915.1. Classification (NCBI taxonomy): domain Eukaryota; class Dinophyceae; order Suessiales; family Symbiodiniaceae; genus Symbiodinium; species Symbiodinium necroappetens. The sequence goes on from CAJNJA010061953.1 coordinate 7,828, forward strand.
TCCGCTCGGCCGGAGGCATGAAGCAGAGCAGCTGTATGCTCTGTATAGTGTTCCACTCCTGAGAATCTAGTACAGGCCCAGGCAAGAAGCTTGCTACCAATTCCAGTGCCAACGTCCTAACAAACAAGAGCCTCGTGCAAGACGGGATGCATCAGCGATCTTTGCAACAGCTGTCAGCAGCCCGACTTGGAGCTGGAGGGTGCCCTCGGCTAGTACGAACAGGGTGCAAAATCAGCAGGTTACTGGCAGGCATAAGGCCGGTGCCAGCAGGCAGACACGTCTTGGCATGAAGTGGCGGAGCAACAGCAGCCATAGATCCACACTCGGGCCTGTGGAAGAGTTACTTGGACAGAGATGTCACAGATTTCCTTCTGTTACCGTGCCACTTCCGTGCCGGGCCTTGCTTGTATGCGGAGATCCAGATGCTGGACGTGTGCGGGGCATTGCTTCTGGTTGTGGTTGGAGGGGTCTCCTCAGCACTCTCACCGTCGGCCTCGGCTAGAGGCGGTGTCTGCTGCGAAAAGCCAGAGGACCGGACCCTGCGAGGAAACCCGAAACAGCAATTATCCAGTGATGTTAAATCCTGAAAAAATGTACATATGTTTATTAGAGAAGCTATATATATATATATAGATATATATATATATATAACAACCCTACTCCTGGACCCAAACCTTACATCCTAAGGCTTAAACCCTCAACCCTAAACCCTAATCTTATATCCTCGGGACCAAGGTCTTTAAGGCTTCAGTCCTGTAATATACGGGGCCTTCACAATGAGAATAGGGCTCCGGGTTCCTTTATAGTCTCGTTAGAAGCACAAACCCCACGGTACAGTATTGGTACCCTGAAAGATCCCCGACTCTTCACAATATTGGTACCTAAACCCTTAGCCGTAAAGGCTTCTAGATTATTCTGGGTTTGGCCGTCTTGTCAGGACGTACCAAGCGGACTCCAAAGCAAACCAAACCCCTAAACCCGTAGGTTTAAGCCTATCAAGAAAAAACATGCCGAAGGCATGCTGCAAGGGGACGTCCTCTGGCTCGTTGGCCGCATCTGCATCGCTCTCCTCCATGGCCACTGTCATGCCCAAGAGCTTTTCCTCTTCTGTTAAAACTCTGCGCCGCTTCACCTGGGAGCCACCGATTTTTTCCACCGGGTGCAGGCAGAAAGGCTGTTCCATTGTACAGCCAAGACCTTGAGGGCAGCTTCTCAGCAGCAACTCACCCGTCGGGTATGGTTCGACAGGGCCGACCCAACCCAGGCCATCCACATCGAACTCGGACTTCGGCCCAATGGCGGCCAAGAAGAACTCTGTGTACTTGTTGTCCGGCCTCTTGCCTGGGAGGATGCAAGGGCTTGGACCACAAGCAAACTCACCGAAAGAGACACGTGCCACTGTCGTGGAGACCAGGCCTGGAGCTTGGAGCACGGGGATGCCGTCGAACCACTGGAATTTCTCGAGTATCGGAAACTCTTTTCTCGCAGCGGCTTTGAGCGTCGCCATGGCCTGGCCGGATTCGTGGCCGACGAAAATGAGGACCGCGTCGGTTTCTTTCAGAGCAAGAAGCGGCCTTCAGGTTTCTCATTTCACAATGTCATGCTTGGGTCGGAAAACTCATGCAGCTAGCAGCTAGCAGGAAGTGGAGCTCTATTGCAGGGCCTGCACGTCGCTGTCGAGACCACCTGCTGGCAGCTCTCCTGCTTCTGGCCTCGGTGCTTGCTAGCCGGCGGCAAGAGGTACAACGTCGGTGTTGTAGCATCCCTCAAGGAGTCCGGGAATTGGCTCCACTTGTCCAAGGGCTGGTTGAAAATCAGCAGTGTGTCTTCCAAGGATCCAATCGCCGCATTCTGGATGGCTCTGGCTTTCTCTTGCTCGAGCTTCTGCTTGGCGGCCAGTTCCTCAGCAGCCTTTCTGGCTGCTGCCTCCTTCTGTGCCAGCTGCTCCAGTTCGTGCTTGGACTCTGCCTCACGGAGAGGCTCAGGAGGAAGTGTCATCTCTTCGGTGTCGGTCGGCTTCACCTTCTCGGGCGTCTTCAGCTTCCTCTCCTGCAAAGCCGTTTTCTGCAGGAACAGCTTCTCTTCCAGGATGCCGAAGTCACATGCTTTGTTGAAGGTTCGAAACTCCAACTTCTCCATGCCTTGCAGCAGGGAGGAGGCCGGCTCAATCTAGTGAACTTCCACACACATGAGGAACAAGCTGCAGCATGCCCTGAGAGGCCAACTGGCCACAGATGACCCTTGAATGAGCAATTCCCGGAGGGCCGGCTCGCCATCCATGCAGGCTCTCTTCCGCAGCCTTAGAGACTAGCTCATTCACATAGAATCGGAGTCACAGGAACAAGGCAGCTGCAGCATGATCGAGCAGCATTAGGCCCTGCACTTTGCCAGAGCAGTGTTTCCTCCTGCAACCGCGGCATACCTCTGCTCAATCTTCTCAAAGTAATTCAGAGCAAGCCTTAGTTCTCCGAGTCGCAGACTCCAACTCCGCTTCCCAACGCATGTTCACATGCAAGCAGCAGGTGTGCCCTGCAAAAGTCGCTGAAGAGTTGGTTGTTCAGCGGTGGCCGACGAAATTTCGGCAGATCAGAATCCCTACGAACATCTCCGGCAGCAACGACGGAGCCTCGGAAAAGATACATCGGCGCCTCTGAACTAGCTTCAGCTGAGCACTAGCAGCCTGCGATCATGCGGCACACTTGCCGGAGCACCACCACCTGCGAAGGCAGCTTCTTCTCGCCTCCAAAGTCGACAGTAGGGCCATGCAGGCTGCCCCAAGCCTCGCCTGAGGACCCGCACGACTGCAGACAAAGACAGAAGCCCAGGTATGCATGCTTCGTTGAAACCAAGATGCTTAGGAAATACTGGCTGGCCAAAGCATTCGCGAAGACAGATTCTTTGCTTTTGCGCCACTGAATGAGCTCTTCCAGGGCAGCAGGGTGGGAATTCTTCAAGAGAGCTTTCATGTCCTGCAACCCAAGCGGTCTAAGCCTACGGAGGACCAGCGGCTGAAGCAGTACTCTTTCTTCTGCAGCAGGCCTGGTACCGGATCTGACCCCCTTTCCCCTTCTGGTAGGACAGGTAAAGGTCGTCCAACGGCTTCAACTGCAGGGACGCTTCCAGAAACTGCTGGGGCGACAGCTCGCCGGGAGCAGCTATCGAGTCCTCCGCACACACGACTTCTCGCTTTGATTTCAAAAGCACAGGCACTGGGATGGCTATTATGAGCAGAGGTTCGCGGAGGAGTTTGGAAGCTGCTTCACTCTCCAAGAACTGAAGGTACATCGCCGCACGATCGACAATGTGCGGTTGCAGCTGGATGGGCGATTGCGAGGCAGCATCCTCCACCATTAGCTGCCACTCGGAGAGGCAGGTCACCTTGGCCACATCTGAACGTGTATCCCGGCGGTCTCCCTTGTGTTTGTACCGACAGGCGAATGCGGCAACTGGAAACGCATCAACGTCGCCTGTACCCACTCGCAGGATAGACCTTCTCGGAAGATGCGTTCCAAGTCCCTCTTGGCCTCACGATTTCAGGAGCATTGAGAGAAACATGGGCAGTCCAATAAACAAACTTGCGAGGCCTTTGGCTGTGCTTCCTCTGCACCGTTTTTTGCCAGGAGGAGCTTCAGAGCATTCACCGTACCTGGCACGGGTCATGGTAGAGCAGGGTTATGTTACCCAGCATTCCGGTTTGGTTTGCAAGCTTCATGTACGATGCGGGTCTTGATATGTCTCAAGAAGAGACAGACATGACATGGAGACAGAGGCTCAAGACAAGAAAGCACGCCAGGTGGACTCAGAAGGGAGCAAGGCAATCCGCCGTCCTCGCACACATACGGCAGCTTCGTCTCCATGTCGTATGGCAATATCGCCTGCGATCGGAGAGGGTGCAGGGCACGGGATTTACGGCAAATCCGCCTGGCCCAAAGCCGCCACGTTGAAGTCTTCCAGGAATCTTGTCAGAAAGCTTTTCACCTGGTCAGATGGGGTCGTTCAGGAGGCGGATTTCAAAAATGGAAAGCCAGGTCGAGGAGCTCACCTGTCCACCCTGGGGTCCTGTGGCCCTCCAGCCGACGGTCCCGGAGAACGCACTCAAGTGCAATCGTCGAGGCAGCATGGTCGGCTTCCAGTTGGCCCTTGTCTCCTCCTGATCACTGCCAGGCACTCCCAGTGTCCTACAGCACTTTGTGCAGATTTGACCCACTCCACCCAGCCCGCACCGCAGCACTTTTCGCAGTGCTGTCAGCCCCCTCCATTTTGACCCACTTCACCCTGCACCGCAGCACTTGGTGCAGTGCTGCACAACCCAGACTTTCCCGTGACCACTCACTCATGAAGCGGACTTTGCAGCAAATGCAGCATGAAAGAACTACGGCCGTTCATGGGGTCAATCAGCAATGACAGCCAGCGGCACATGTCATGTCCTGGACACCCCGTAGATGAGGGCCGAAATCGAAGGTCTTGGGGAGCACCCCTGACGTGTCCAACTTGCCTCCGAGCAAAGGCGCCATGCCTGCCAGGGAAGACGACAAGGCCGCCGACTAAGCAAAGGGGCACTGGGGACAGAATGAATTAAAAAAAGAAATCTTAATACATTCTATCCCCTTGGAGTCCAAGGGGATAGAATGTAATAAGACCGACTGCTTGTTCAGCTGCAGAAATGGTTGCAAGGGTGACACGGCAGTGTCAGCTGGTCCTCCTGGGGCCCCTGATTCTTAATACATTCTATCCCCTTGGACTCCAAGGGGATAGAATGTATTAAGAATTGGTCTTTTAATTCATTCTCTCCCAAGCCCCTCTTTCCTTTAGGTCCTGGCCTTGGACCCTGCTGAGGGGACTGAGCTCCAGAGGACACTGGACTGCACGGAGGCCTGACTCCTGGAAAAATGCAAACTCGAGAAGGACGTGAACACTTGCCACCAGAATTTCTGAATCCCCTGCAGCAGGACTAGTACAAGCCTCGCCCGCAAGGCTGCAGTCAGCCCACCGGACGTGAACTGTTGGCGTTTCTGCTATCTTGCTCTGTGACCTACTTTTCGGTGTCTAGCCGCTGAGCCACTATCTTCTCCTACGACCTCGACTTGGAACTGCATCCCGGGTTTGGGGTCCCAGGGAGAATGAGCCAATCAGTGGCCCAGGGCACTGTTGCACCGTACATGCATGCACATGCAGCCGAGGAAGGCATCTTCGCAACACTTCTTTTCGACCCCCAGTGTTCTTGTCTCTCGGAACCAGGTCACGAGAAAGGACCTCCCCGGCGAAACACATCTTTGCGGCACACGGAACCTGAGGAAGCCAGGGAGATCTTTTGAGGCAGGTCCACTTCGCAGGGGACCGCCTGACTGACTGGTAGCAGTCAAGGCACAAAGCTGCGGGCCTTTCTTGAGAGCCGCATCTAGTTGTCCTCGGAAGTTACTTGAGGGTTCTTCTGAGCTCCGTTGCCACGGAAACATTCGGAAACACAGACCAGACTGAGCCATGGCTCTCTGCAGCTCTTTCTTCTCCGCAATGACTTCCTCCAAGTCTGTGCACGTGTGCTGAAAGGATGTCCTCAAGGCCCTGAACCTGGGCTGGCACATGAGTATGCAGTATTGTCTATACAGGCTGCAGTGTCCAGAAAAAGCCGAGTCTCCTCTCCAACAACTTCTTGACCCACGGGTGGTCCTGGACGTCACCCACTTGGAATGTGGAGCCACATTCCTCCTTGCCATTGCCCACTGGAGCCGGAGCACACTCCTTCTGCTCTGGAGCCGGACCAGCCTCCTTCTTCACATTCGGAGCTGGCAGCGCAATCCGCTCCTTCTTGACCACGACGTCTGCCACGACCTCCTTCTTGAAGACAACATCGTCTTTCGGCTCCTGCTTGACCACGACGTCTGCCAGGACCTCCTTCTTGAAGACAATATCGTCGAAGAAAACATCATCGTCCCGGGGCTCTGCGAAGGGGAGGATCATGTAAGAGCCGGGAGGCAAACGAACTCTCGGTCTGCTGCACTTCGGACGCGATGCCTCGTATCGCTGCTTCTTCAACTTCTCTCTCTTGGTCTCCTTTTTATTCTGCCGAGTGTTGCCCTTCCCTCTCCGGGCTCCTCCTCTGCCTCCACCTTTGGAGGCTGAGCCAGAGCTCCTCGCCATGGCCCTTTGAAGCTCGGTCCTAAGCCTAAGGAGCCCCGTGCAAGCTTTGGCCATGGCCCTAGACCTTAGACTTAGAATGTCCCAAGCTCCTGCCATGGCATGACTCACAGCTTCTATACGACCACGGCCGCAGCAGTCACACAACCCAGCTTGCAAGACCGCTTCGCAGGCTTTGCCGGGCAGAATGAAGACAGACCAAGCTTCGGGCTGCCAGACCGAGCTCGGGCATCGTGGCTCGCAGGAGCGGAGTCTAGACCTCAGGAGAAGAGTGCAAAACGACGTGTCAGCAAAACAAAAGAGAGAAACAGCACATATTTCGCGACCGCCAGCAGATGCAAGTTGCCAGGAACGTTTTGCGAAGCAGGATGTCGTGCGGCATGCTCATGTTCTTGTTGCAACAAGTGAAACCAGGAACCCCACTGCAAAAGCGCCGGGTACCCGGCTTCGTCCTTTCAGGCAGGCTCAGGCAAGCCTGAGTTTTTGTCGTGTAAGCGGCATTTTGAACCCCTGTGGTACTAGCCAGACTGTCTTGTTCTATGCACGGACTTCGGCGGGTGCCCGGCATGTTCATGAAGCTGTCTGTGGTTTGGCCAAGAACTCTTTCCGATGTCTGTAGTGGTACTTTCTAGCTGCTTGCTGGCTAAGGCCACCTGATTAGTAAGCTTTTTAGAGTGACAGTGGAGCCGGCCACAGCGGGTACCCGTTCTGTGGCCGGGTACCCGGCTCGTTCACAAACCTCTGCTGCTTCAGATTTCCTCTCTTATGTATCCAGCATGCAAAAAGCAATTGTGTTTCTGATACGGTACCTGGTTAGTCAGGATACCTATCGTGACAAGTGGAATCTGCCAGAACGGGTACCCGGCATTGCTCAGAATCCTTGTGCCAAGCAGGATGTCTTCGGGCATGCTGGGACAGACATGTCGGACTTAGTCTGATTTCAAGCAGAAAAAAAACCACGAACCCCAGTGCAGAAGCGCCGGGTACCCGGCTTCGTCCCTTCATTTCAGGCAGGGTCAAGTCAAGCAAGCCTCAGTTTGGGTCTGGTTACCGGCATTTTCAAACCCTGTGGTAGTAGCCACACTGTCGTGTTCTATGCATGGAGTTCGGCGGGTGCCCGGCTTGTTCATGAAGCTGTCTGTGGTCTTGTGCAGAACTCTTTTATCCGGCTGCCTGCTTTGGCTAAGGCTACTTTTGTTGTAAGCTTCCTATACTGACACTGGAGCCAGCCACACCGGGTACCCGTTGTGTGGCCGGGTACCCGGCTCGTTCATAAACATCTGCTGCTTCAGATCTCCTCTCTCATGTATCCACTATGCAAAAAGCAATTATGTTTCTGATACGGTACCTGGTTAGTCAGGATACCTATCGTGACAAGTGGAATCTGCCAGAACGGGTACCCGGCATTGCTCAGAATCCTTGTGCCAAGCAGGATGTCTTCGGGTATGCTGGGACAGACATATCGGACTTATCTTTATTTCAAGCACAGATAGCACGAACCCCAGTGCAAAAGCGCCGGGTACCCGGCTTCGTCCGTTCATTTCATGCAGGGTCAAGTGAAGCAAGCCTCAGTTTGGGTCAGGTTACCGGCATTTTCCAACCATATGGTGCTAGCCACAGTGTCGTATTCTATGCACGGGCTTTGGCGGGTGCCCGGCATGTTCATGAGGCTGTCTGTGGTTTGGTACACAACTCTTTGCTATGCATGTGCTGGTAGTTTCTAGCTGCGGTGGCCGGGTACCCGGCTCGTTCCTAAACCCCTGCTGCTTTAGAATTCCCTCTTATGTATCTACTAAAATCGTGTTCAAAGCATGTAGAGTTGCAAGAGCATGCTTTCAGGCAAATCTTGCAAAAAAAAACATGGTTCCCAGACCCGGAATGAGCCCGTGCGAAACTCGACCCGATTGTCTTTTGTCTTCTAGAAACTAGTATCCTTTTCAATAGCCGGGCTTTGAAGCATAAGCTGCTAGGTACTCTTAGCACGACAAGCGAAACCACGAACACCAGTGCAAGCGATGGGCACCCTGCTTCCTCGCTTGGGGCAGCTTGAGAGAAGCCTCAGCAATGGCCGGGTAGCCAGCAAAAGAGATTGGACCAAAGAGCACGGGAAGCGATTTCAGAAGCCCCGTGCAAGGTACAGTCCTTGCAGCTTGGGCCTAAGGCTTAAGGGCCCCGCTGACGAGACCCGAAACCCTAAACCCCAAACCCTGATCCAAGTACTCAGGAGCAAGATATCACTGAGTAGGCTCAGCTGCGAGCCCTGTGTCGCCAGCAGGATGATCGCCGAGCTTCGAAGCTTCGGAGCTGAAGTTTACACCCAAAGATTCTGAAAGCCCCTCAGCAGAGCGGCCCTGGCAATGACAGGCATCATGTGTCAGTACTTCTGTGTCTAAGTCCGGGTACCCGGCATGTGCACTGCAGGGAGCCACGCCAGCTGGCAGCCTCAGTGACACCCCACACCCCCCTCAGCACTTGTTAAGCCAGCTGCCACCCTCACCCCACAACCCCNNCCCCCCCCCCCCCCCCTTTTTCCCCGAGGCCTGACCCGCAATTTTTCTCAACACTTCTGCAGTGATGAAGAACCCAGGTGACACCCCCCTCAGGGCCCCTCAACACTTGTGCAGTGCTGCCACCCGACCAGAACCCCGAGTGTCCATGCAGTGAAGCACGACATACCAGAAAGAGGACCTGCTAGAGCAACTGAAATGCAGGGCACTCTGAGGAACCAGCCTCTGCGACAGACAGACCGCCGACGGTAGAGACATGACTGAGACATGTGGGTGTGGGTGACCCAAACCTTCTCAGCCGTTGTGCCTCCAGCCCAAAGTTCTTTTAGGATCTAAATGAACACGTCAAAGAACGTGCCCAAAAGACCCTTGATGCTGCTCATCATGCCGCTATTTGGGCCTGGAGCCCACCGTTCGTATGGGATCTCAAGTAGATGCCATGTCCCGAAATCCCAAAGCAGTATTGACTAGGCCCTCATGCTCCCCGGTCCCCATGCCCAACAAATCGCACCGTGGCCACGGAGGCCTCACCAGGCCCCGTGCCGCAATGGTCCCAAAGGGAGGACACCTGAGCGATCATGTGGTCATGTCATGACATGACTGAAAGATTCTGTGATCATAGCCGCACGAGGATGTAACAGTCGGACACAGCCGTAGAGCTGCAGCACACTCGGTCATGGTTTTAACATCGACTATGCTCTGACACCTCTCTGGTCTCTGCCTGAGCATTGAAATCAAAATCGTGAAATGGCCTTGCCGGGCTGCTCCTTCGCTCAGGATAACTCAGACGGCTTTGTACGGATGCAAACAGGCCATTCTCATCGAAGCCCTCACGGCAAAGCCAAGGCTTCGGACGGGTCAAAATCTACGCAGCAGAGGCTGCTGTGGCTGCAAGATTGCAAAGCCGCTTTCAGCTCCGCATGGCCACATCATCTTCAGCAGGCTCAGCACAATGAAAGCCGCCGTCGGCATCAATGAAGACGAAGTCATTGCGCCCGAACAACCCATTGTAATATGCCAGGATGGCTTGGGCACGCTGTGATTTTTCATCGGCTTCCGGAGTCGGCGTTCCGCCTGGCATCTCGGAATTGTCATGTGGTGCAGCCGGGGTCTCGCGGCTGCCAGCCGAAGCCATGGGCTTGCCATCGGAAGCAGCCTTGGCCTGGGCCTTGGCCTTGGCCTTGACGGCGGAAGGCTTGCCATCCAAAGAGTTCCCAGCCTGGCCAGCCGAAGATTCTGTTCCATCCGCCACGGACTTCCCATCGGTAACCTCTGACATGCCACCGTCAGAAGACTTGCCGATTCCACCAGGCTTCGGATAGCGAACCCAAGGTTCGATATGGTCATCAGAACTATCCCCGTCGTTGGAGAACTCCTCGTCACGGTCGCTATCGAAAGGACCTGGAATGTCCATATTGGAGAAATCGAGAATGATCGAGTCCTCCGCAGAAGCCATGGCGAATGGAAACAACAAAAGCCAGAAGCAGAAAGCTGGAACCGAACAGCGAGCAGGCAGCAACGAGCTGGGCCGAGCAAAGAAGAGCCGGAGAACCAGCAGAAGGAAGTCTACACTACGTTGCAATGCCCGAATGAGCTCCGAACGCAACCGGAGCTGGGTGTTCCGTGTCCGTGAAGCACCATTCCGCCTCGCACCCGCAGAAGGAAACGGATACGTGTGAGGTGCACAAAAAACAGCAAAAAGATCCAGGCTCCTAGGCTGGGGCTACTTAAGTCCAGAGTCTCCACCTCGCACAGCTAAGGTCCCCAAGAAATGTCGCTCCACCCCCGCATGGCTCCACCTCTCCGACACCATCCGACCATGGACCCCAGACCAGAAGGCACAATACTCCACATGATAGAGTAGTCTTGGGGAGGACTTCGGACGACATGTGGCATGGATTCAATGCCGCATAGCGGAAAAGGATAAGGTCGGATATGTGCATGGGGTATGCCGTTTCACATGTAAAACTATATACCGAATCCCCAAAAACCATAACCACATCATCGTGTGCAAAACTGTTGGTCTGTTCGCTTCTGTCTCGCACTGGCAGTCGCTCTCGTGCTTGCTCTCTCTCTCTCTCTCTCTCTCTCTCTCTCTCTCTCTCTCCTTCTCTCCGTGTGTCTCAGTGTCCATGAGTCCGGAGGCCGAGGAAGGCTTGACAGAGATGACAAAACCTGAGATCAGAAGACATGGTCTGGAACAATAAGATATCAGGACGATGACCAATACTTCAATGATGGGGTCATTTCAGAATACTTCCCGAATCTTTATGGGAACCATCTTTACCAGGTCTCTTGGACATAATTAGCATGCTAACTACTTGGTTTATGATGCTTATGCCGCTGATGTCCGACATTTCTAAAACGACATGACACACAGGATCCCAAAAAACGATACTTACAAGACAGAGACCGCTTTCTGCCGAAGGAATAATGCCCATCCCTGAAATCGCTAATCCCCCAACTCCCGAACTCATCCCACTAAGAACATCAGGACCTGAAACTCCTGATGAAGGTTTTTGTTCGAAGCTTGTGCAGAAAGCACCTGACCCCATGATGCTAGAGGTATTGCGTCATCAAGAGCCCTTCGTTTTAGGGTTTAGGGTTTAGGAGTAAGGTTTTCTAAACCCTAGACCCTAAACCCTTCGTTTTTGTGCCCCAAACCCAAAAGTTTGTTCCCACAGGCCTGGCGGCGCTCTGCGAGGCCGGGCTGGGGCCTTGATTGAGGCTTCCACGGCTTCAGGGTTTAGGGTTTTAGGGCTTGGGGTTTAGGGTAATGTAGGGGCCTCAACAAGTAGACCAGGTTTGTTGTGTGTAGACATGAGAGGATGGTCCTGCAGCGGGACTTTAAGGGCCTTTTATTTCTCAGTATTTCGACTCCTGTAACGAGATTAAACCACGGGCCTCCCAGTGCAAAAAGCAACGTCTTCAAAATGGGCCTGCATGGGCCCGAATAGGCTCAATTGCTGCCGCCGTCATTGAACCCGAAACCCTAAGCCCCTTGTTCCTATACCCTACTACATCATCATACACTGTACCAGTACCAACTTTCTGACATAAAGAAGCACTGCTATGTTGCTCGTGTGACTGCTGCTCAGACGTCTGAATTCTGATTGTTGATACTCCTGCTTGCTGCACACCCCAAAGGCGCTTATACGGACACGAAGCTAGTTACGTGACCGTGAAGGACCGAATAAAGATGGAGGAATCCACAGACAATCACAAACGAAACAAACACTGAAAAATAGCTCGCCTGAGCTCGCAACCTTCTAGCAAGGCTTGCTTCGGAATATAACCGTCGGCAAACGATGGAATAAGTCTGGCATGAGAGGTGTACATTACACAGGTAACCCTGAGGCCCCAAACCCGAAGAATCGCCCCGGAAGCAGAAGCGAAAGAGTGGGAAGTAGGGTGCTTGTTTAGGGTTTGGGGTTTAGGGTTCGGGGCTTTGGGTTTGGGGTTCAGGCTTTAAGGTTTAAGCTTGAGGATTTATGTTTGAGAGTTTCTGGTCTAAGACTTGAGGCTTGTCGAGACTGAGCCAGAAGAAGCAAAACATATCAAGCTAACACACAATTACACAATGCCCAAACCCCCCACACCCATATCTGTAATGGTCTGCCGGTTCCAGAAGGAAATTGATATCTGAAGGGCACAAAAAGTCGCCTGCCTAACAGCCGGCCTCGTCATCGCAGTTGGAGGCGAATGTTGATGCCTGGGATGTGGAGGCTTGCAGCAGTGAATGCTGGGGTGGTGGGGCCCGGGAGGTGGAAACCTGAACTCGGCCGATTTTTTTTCACCCAGCAGAAGCAGCCACATGTCACTTTCGCTGACGCTTCTTCGCTGCAGCCGGCTCGTCCATCGCCGTCAGCTCAGCCTTCAGGTGCTGGACTTCGGTCTTGAGATGACCAATCTGCTCAGCCTGTGCATGCACCTCCTGCCGGAGCGCATTGCGGATGCCATAGTGGGCCTCGGCTGTGGATTTTGCAGACTCCAGCTGCTCCTTGAAGTTCTCAGCCTTGCTTTCGGCAGCTTTGACCGCCCGGTCCTTTGCAGCGAGAAGGTTCTTGTAGTTTTGCTCCACCAGCTTCCATGCTTTGCGAGCATTTTCATAGGAATCTTGTGCCCGAGGAGCCGCATCCTTTCAGGGGTGTGTATACAACCCGATATTTGAAGCCTCCCTTTTTGACTTAGGATTTGAGGTTTAGGGTTAGGGTTTGCATGATTTCGAAGAAATCCCGGCCTGAGCCAGTTTCAGAGACCTCTCGTGCTCGGCCACCAGCTCCCTCCTCTCCGCCTCGGCGATCTGCCGCTCCTCGCACCGTGCAACCTCCACCGCCTTCTGAATCTGCTGCTCGAAGTCATCCTGGGCCTGCTCCATGGCGATGCGATGCTTCTCCGCCATCTCCTCCTTGGCAATGCGCAATGCCTGGTCATGATTTCTTTCAGGGTTACTACCCGAACCCAAAACCCCTAACCCCTAAACCCTAAACCCTAACAAGCCCCCAAAAACACTATGTCACCTAAGTATAAGGAAAAGCAAAAGTATTTAGTCAACCAGTATGAACCTCGTTGGAGGAGCGGGAGCTCTCAGCATCCTCGATGAGCCCCTGCGCAGGCATACCCTAAAACCTAAACCCGAGAGATTCTCAAAGACGGGGGGCTGAAAGGAAGAAGACTTGAATTTAAAGACACTTTCCGTCCAAGGTTGAGGATATACTGAAATTGCAAAACCCCCGCACCTGTCTCTCTTGGACCATCGTCGTGTTCATCGAGATGAGAGACTGCATGAGGCCTTGGCGATTCTCCACACGACGATCCCTGCTTGGACCGAAGCGGCTGGAGGTGCTCCTGCCCCAACAAAAAATAGGGTTTAGGGTTAGGGTTAAAAAGAAGAACATAATAAACTTTAACTTTAAACCAACACTGAAACAAAGCTTAATTCGACAACACTGCTGTCCCCGTGCCTCTTCGCCCGCCAAACCCCAGTTCCAGGAGCGGGCTCCTCCTGGTCCAGCCCAGGGTTCCCAGCCACCGCAGCAGTCTGCTGGTCCAGCCCAGCTCCAAATGCAGCAGCCCGCTGGTCCAGCCCAGCCATTGAAGCAGCCTCCTGCTCCGCCTGGTCCAGCCCAGGCCGTGGCCCCCTGGCAGCAGAAGATGGATGCGACTGCCTGCCACTGCCCTTGGCCTTGCCATGTTGGCGAGGAAAACTGCCGTCCAAAAAACTGAACTTCTTGCCTCTGCCAGCACCGTCCGCCATGGTGTGACACAGAATCGGCACACGAATACTAACTACTAACCACCCCCTTAGTCCTATGGCTGATGCCGATGCCGATGGATGCCTGGTGCAAAGGGCTCGTTGCTGCCTAGTGCATGTGGCTGATGCCTAGTGCAGTGCATGTGGCTGATGCCTAGTGCAACCTTTGATGCCTACAGCATGTGGCTGATGCCTGGTGCAACCTTTCATGACCCAGTAAGGGCCTCCCTGACTACCTGAACCCTCATTTGATTTGATGACTCTGATGCCCGATGGACTGCACCGTTGAACCTGGCCCCGACCTATGCAGTCATTGCTGCCGCTGGAGCCCCGCTTGGACATGCATCATGGCTTTCATCAGGAGTGTAGGGTTTAGGCTTTAGGATGGGGGTTTAGAGATCCGGGTCTTTGGCTTGTCGTGTCTTTCAGAAACACAGACTTTGGGTAACCCTCCCGGGACTACACTATACTGAAGATGAAAAACGAATCCTCAAAGAAATCCACGTGAGGATGTAGGAGTAGGTTGCTTTTCGGTTTATAACCCCTGAGCCCTATCCCCAAACCCGAATGTAAGCTTTGTTGCCGAAGCTTGCTGTGTTACAAGCCTGAAGCTGGAGGACAAAACATTATGCCGAAACCCAAATTCAGGTCTTAAGGTCTTTGGCTTTGGATGTGGGTGCAGGGTTTGGGTTAAACAGATCAGGGACTCCTTCACAAGTGGAATTCAGGGCCGATTGCAGGGATAACCCAAGCCGGTCCTTGCTCAACCACACACCCCAAATGCCAAGCTTCAGGGTTTAGGGTTTAAGGCTTAGGGATCCGGGTGTTGACAGGGATTTATAGTGTTGTGTAGGGTTTTATTAGGATTTCAGGGTGCAGGGGTGGGGCGTTGAGATTCAGGAAAAACCGTTTTTGGGTCCGACTTCAGGATTTCGGGTGCACGACACGACAAAGGGAGCCTGAATACCTTATCTTCGGGTAATCGGGCCAAGCGAGGAGCCAGGAGTTTGAGGGTCTTGGAGGGTTCACTTCCACCACGCCGTTGTGTGCGATGCTGGGCCTTTTTTGAGCTGGGTTTTGGGTTTGGAAGGAGAAGATGGGTCTAGGTGAATGAGGCCGTTTTATTTGGGAAGAATCCACAACTGCCTCCTTTTGGACTCGGGCTCCTTAGCTTAGAACGACAGTACCGGAATTAAGTACTATGCCCTGCATAAAATGCGCTCGAGGTGCATCTTCAGTCTTCATCATCTCGGACATAGAGCCAATTCCTGCGGTCGGTCAACACAGCTATGTCGGAGCCATCCTCGCACCTCCATCCTACTCCCTCGGTGCAGACCCACTCACCCCACTGCCCCCACCCATCCCTCACTGCAGCACTTTCTGCAGTGCTGTCTCCACCCAGAACTCTCTACAGTGCTGTCGCTTTGAACATCCACCGCTCAGCACCACAACACGTACTGCAGGCACCGAAGCATGAACCTGGATCGACACGAGTGGCTCCGGAACTTGTCATACATGAAGAGCAGCTACTGCAACCTGCAACTGCAACTGAATCACGTCTCGCGATGGCTTGGGTTTTTTGGGGCATGCTTCGTCATCCAGCTCCTCAGCCCACCCCCCACCCATCTGGCCCTCGGGATCCCCTACCCCACACCACCCCACCCCACGCGCCCTGCACACGACACCTCCTCGCCGCCTACACACATCCCTCACCCCCCCCCAGCACTTTCTGCAGTGCT
>CAJNJA010061964.1:0-23460 GCA_905231915.1 Symbiodinium necroappetens
CTGTGAGCTCAAGACTCCCAGGTGGCTGCAATCAACTCCGGTTTTCCATCGCAGAACTCTAAGGATCTCGGAAAGATAAAGGGGACCTTTGAGGTAAGTGGCCGCCATCACATTCGACACACAATGTGCATGTGATTTCTCTTGTCAACTCCGAAACATAGGCATGACTTTCGCACATACATAATACATAGATACATAGATACATAGATACATAGATACATAGATAGATACATACATACATACATACATAGATACATAGATGCATACATTCATTCATACATTCGTTAAATCACTGAATCATTCATGTGTATATTGCATATTTACTGTGCATGTCATGCACATCATACACTGATTGATGCGTAATCTGATCGCATGTCAGCGGTAGGCTGCAGAACTCACAAAATAATACTCAAGCGCGCACTACTTCCAAGTGCAACCGCGAAAAAAGTTGGGAGGCTGAAGCCGCAGCCGAAGGAATTGCCCCTGGACCCTGACTTCGAATGTCTGTCGCATGCGCTTGAGCCTCCGGAACTTGCCGCGACATCTGCAGGAGTCAGACCTTGGACGGAAGTGCGCCGAGAATCGTAGCTTTGCAGACAGATGAATCCAAAAACCACAATCAAAAAATGCCCGATGGCGAAGTCTGCTTGCCGTGACGAAGATCGCACTTCAGCATTCCGGAGTTGGATCACAGAGATCACAGATATTCGTTCTAAGGCGAGGTGCCTCCGTTGTGGAGCAGCAGTTGACGAAGTGTAGGGTTAAGAAACTTCGGTCCCCCTCCCCTCACGCAGTTCAATCGCTGCTGCGTTCATTTTGCCACAGAGGACATGTGTTGCGGCTCCTTGGCGGAGGCCTAGTCAGCGGCCTTCTTTGGGCCATCTGTGAGAAACTCGAAAACCTTCGTGCTTTGGGGCCTCAATCCAGGGCCGCCAGGTCCACCAGTACCCTGGCCAGTCGGTGCCACAGGCAGGATTTCTAGCCATGTCCTTCAGCCCCTCTCCAGGTTTCCAGGTTCTGGACTCTAACATTCCTGACACGGACATGGCGAACGAACCAAGCAGCATTCCACCGGGAGTGCTCCCATCGAGGCCAGGTGGAGAGAGTACCGTCTGCCGGCTGGTCTTGTAGGTTTTAAGACGACTCCAGCAATACCCCTAGGCCGCACGGTTCATCTGCCTGTCTTGGCCAACTCGCTCGAAAACGTACAGCGGAGTCTCGCCAAAGGACATCCTCGGATGCACCATGCCGAAAAGCGTGGCTGGCTTGCTCGTCAGAATCATGCCCTACAAGAAGACACTGAGGGCGCTAGTCGTGGTGGGTTGAGCCATGCCCGCAGAAAGTCTCAAACTTCAATGAGTCTTGTCGGCACCAAACTTACAGAATCTGGCCCCAGCTGCCGTGCTCCTAGAGGCATGGCAGTGATCTCTTGATGGCCCGAATGTCAAGATATCGAAGATGAACCGCGAGCCACTATTTGCTGGGTCGCTCAAGGCGCACAGCATGCGCAGGCTCCTGAGCTCTGTTGAAGGCTTAAGGGATTAGGGCCTATGGCTTCAAGGCGAAGGAAGTATATAGGATCATGTCGGACGTCGGAGTTCTGAATCTAGTTTCGGAGATCTTTTCCACACAGGAGGGAGAGTCACAAAGCCCCAAACTTGAAGCGTGTCCAAGTCACGTTGGCTTTGTCAAGACACAGCGGTGCGAGACCAGAGAGGTCAGACTCCAGAAAGCAGTTCCTGAAGGTTTGAAGGGAAGGCGATCCCTCGTTGCAAACATGGCAAAGGAAGCGGATCGGCCGGCCGCTTTGTGCCAAGGCGCATCAGCACAACCCGGCTTCCAGGACGTAGCAACGCGAACTTGGCCTCGAGGGCCTCAGGGAAAATGTGGGTCCCAATGTTCGATGTAGAGCCCCTACTCGTGGCTGAAACATGCGAAACACAGCGCCTTCATCATCTCTGCCGGGAAGCAGAGAGACATGGCAACAACGATGCTGGCATCGGACCAGTCCTCTGCAAGGATTCGTCCCGACCCATTACGTGCGAACACGAATCAGACAGCTTGATGTGGGCCTCCCCCTCTGCATAAACCACATCCGATCGAAAACCCAGAATGCCAATACCTGCTGCTTGGGCTGCTTGGGAGCAGGAGAAAAGCAGTGGGGTGGGTCCCTGAGTGGTTCGATGATTTCGATGACCCTGAACACAAAATAGTTACTTGTCAACAAAAGATTTCAAGAAGCTTCGACTGCAGGGGCCAGCCGCATCTCTGACGAGGCCTTACCGTGATGTCCGCACTAGCCACTGTTCGTCGTCGCATTGCTCACAAACCTGCCCCAAAGTGCAACCACCACCGGCGCTCCTCGTGCAGAATGTCTCCAAGCACCAGCTCCAGTGAGGCCTGCGCCGTCTCAGCTACTTGGAAAAATACACAAGATCGAACATCTACCGTGCGCACCCTAGGAAGATGCACGCACTGCCCTTAAGTTCTTACGCACATGCATGCATGGATGCACGCACACAGGCATACATATGTGCATGCATATGTATATATATATATATACACACATGTATATATATATATATATCTGTGTGTGTGACATGAAAACAGAATGCATGCATGCATTCACAACACAGGGCATGTCTATTCGTATCACTTCAAGCCTCCACAGGAGGCTGTGATGCTACAAGGGAATTAGGGATGACAAAAAAAAACTCCGTTAGTCTTTGGGTCGCAGCTGCCGGCAGAATTATTCAGGCCGCATCCCAGACATGTCCGTGTTGTGCCCGAGGGGCACTCACCGAAAGACATGCAAAACTCTCTCACGCACAGCTCTGCGCTAAACTCCCTGGCCAAGGATATGATTCACCCACTTGCATCATCTCTTCACACACTCGTTTCAAGTGTGAAAGGGCGGGCGGTAAGAAGAAGACCTAGGTCCGGCCCTAATCCAGGAACGTTCCCGGCACCATCATCATCAAATTCTTCTTCATCTTCATCATCAGCATCACCGTCTTCTTCTTAATTGATATTCGCAACCATCTATTCATGTGTAGAACCTGCAGGTGCATATCTGAAGAAGCTACCCTGATCCTTGCTGTGGCTTTGGCCTCCGGGAGGCGCGCTTTCGTCTGCAGAGCTGCCGTGTGAAGGGCCGGGAGCAGCTCAATTCCACGACACCGCCTGCGGCGGCGTGAGAATCTGAAGGTGAAACCACGACTAAACAAAGCTTCCATAAATTGTGAGGTTCCATCATTTCCGCTCAACCAAGAAACAAGGTCTCGGAAGAACTGAACGTTTGAACTCGTCGGGTGCTGAGAGGCCAGCAGTTCGTGCAAAACGAAGCAGGCCGTGGATCGGCAGCCACGCGGACGAAGAGGGGTCAGCGTCCGCACGGTCACAGGATGCGCAGCACAAGAGAAACAACACAAATAGGAAAAAGACAAACAACGCTGGCGCTGACAGGGCACACCTCCATGCCGCTTGGATATCTATCAGGGCTTCCATCCCGAGGTGCAAACTTTCGACAAGGGATCCATCCCTCGCTGCACTGGGAATTTGGTGTCGCCAGCACGAGCTGCTAAACTGACTTGGTTGGAAGCACTGATGTGGTGATAGGAGGGAGCCTTTCTGTATCTTCGAGCAAAGGCCGGACGCGCAGCAAGCCGCTGGCTGAAATTTCAGTGAGTGTCTGGCAACGTCGCATTCCGAACGTTGGCCAAAGGAGAAAAAACAGCTGGCGAGTAAGATACTTGATATTGCATGATAAACACACGCATATCCTGACAAAATCTTGAACTGCCATCATAGGTAGTCTTGCAACCTGGTCCACCGTGGTGCACTATACACCAATGATTCCAAATGAAACACCAAACACCTGGTGCACTCACAGGGTTTTCCGGTCAACATGTGCACACGTCCAGTGGCATGATTTGCGAGTGCGTACGATGGACATGCGCGGCATTCAAAGGTGACCGAGAAGACTGCAGTTTAACCCAGGCACAGCAAGGGAAATGCAAGAGCCGCTGCAGCAACGAGTCGGCCCGTGCCTCGCACTTCGGAAGGTGAATCACGAAGCGTTCGCTTCCAATTATGCTTCGGATGTTCATTGGATGAACCCAGGTTTCTCCGCCACAAAATCAGCAAGAGCTGGCAAACGACATGGTTCAGCTAGTACGAGGATTTCGATTGGCATGGCCGACATGTTGCTTTACAAACTCCCGAAAGCCCCAAACCCAAACCCAAAAGCCGCACCAAGTATGTATGGCATTTATCATGCTTATATACATATATATATATATCGAAGGGACCCCACTTGCCTCAACAGGCATCGTGGAGAGAAAAAGGCCTCTTTAAACGGAGTTGCCAGTATCACCAACTGCACTGCATGAGGCCAAACCTCTATACTATGGACAATCTGCTGCTGCTTGTGACTGGGCTGCCGGAACTGAACGCGGGAGGGTTACGTGCTTGCTTATGGTGCGAGAAGATCGCCTGGTGCCTGCTTTTTGCGAAGCTTGAAAAAAAACATATCATTGCGACCCGAGAAACCACTTCCGAGGTCAACAAGCAAATCACCGGCTGTCGCCTCCACCTGCAGGGTCTCACCCATGGACATATCAAATTTGGAAGTGCCGATAGACTGTTGTGTCAGCTGTCCAATACACCTGGAGTATGCTCAGGAGGCGGTATATGGGCGCGAAGTGACTCTCTCCGTAGGTCAGCGCAGACGTCGTGCAGCCACCTTAGCTGCTGAATAGCGGTGATCTCGCCATCTTTGACTGTGAAGCTTACACAGGCAACAAAGATCTGACCGTGTGCCCACACGCCGTATCTTCGCTGTGACGAGTGGCGTCCCTTCCCCCATGTCGTTCCGACCACACCAACATGCAACGACATGCAATGGATGATCCGTAAACCCAAGTTCGTCGCAGGAGCTACCCTTTCCATCTAGTTGACAAGAATAGCCGATTGCTCTATGTGGACTCTTGTCATCCGCATGGTGCCAATAGGCGGCAAAAGAAACATAGCAAAAGTCCGAGATGCCCTGCGCCTCATAGGACAACTGGTATCCGTCCACGAAGCCTTTCAAGGCTGCGGCATGTACGGCCATGGCATTCACCAACCAACAAGAGGCTACTGCCAGAATCATAATCAAGCTTAAACCTGCATGCCACTCGACATCGCTCCCAAGACACCAATGATGATACGATGTTGTGTACCTGCCACTTTCGACGACCTTGAAAAACGAACCATTGCTGGATGGAAGCACCCTCAACTGCACGGCAAATATCGCGAAAACTGAAGCTGGTGGCAGTGCAACAACAATGCATTCTCAGGAACTGTAGGCTTCGTAGAATTTGTGGTAGGCATCCTGTCCCACGACAAACTGGCTCGCAACACATGTAAACAAGCTGGGAAAAGCTGGTGGGATTTCGCGTTGCTGTTTGCAAGGTCATTCAACATTCGGGCTTTTTGGCTGATGCGCCCAAATCTCCTGGCAAAGACATTCGGCCAGCGGCAAGTGCGACATCGACACATGTATCACTGCAACAATGACCAGTACAAAACACGGAAAGGGAAGTGCTAGTACACGTGGAGACCCAAACCTTGTCCCGACCACGAAAACCGACGGTAAACAAATCAATCCTGCAGCTGCGTTGGCAACTCCTCTACCTCCGGCACGAAAGCCTCTCAGGCTCTCAGGCTCAAAACGTGTGCACGCATCGAAAGCAATATTAGCTATGATCAAAGGCGAACGGCCGTCTCGACCCTGAATGGAACTGACTACACAGCCAAGGCTCGTCAGAAGCCGAGTCCTCCAAAGAGAAGCCTCAACAAAGGAGCTGGATGTGCGGCAAAGCTTTCTTAAGATGACGTCTTCTTCGTCTTCTGCCGTCCGGTGCATCGGAGCGCCGGTGTGCCGGCGGGGTGCGTGGCTGGGTGGCTGGGCTGGGTGTGGGAC
The DNA here is from genome assembly GCA_905231915.1 of Symbiodinium necroappetens. Lineage (NCBI taxonomy): Eukaryota > Dinophyceae > Suessiales > Symbiodiniaceae > Symbiodinium > Symbiodinium necroappetens. Next base: position 5,966 of record CAJNJA010061964.1, read on the forward strand.
ACTTATACGCAGCATTACATATAGACACAAGATACACCTATAGGTAGCATGAGCAGAGACGCATGCATGACCGATATTCTGGCATGCAATGACAGCACTGCGCTGAATCCAGACACGAGGCTTCTCAAAGTTCAAAGAGCTTCCGCAATGCTCTCTCATTCTCAGCCCTGCAGGGCATGGTCATGGCCCGCTCTCACCCCCAAGAGACCGAGAAGCTCACAGCGAGAAACTCTGCCGCATCGGCAGGCAGGCACAATGGCGTGGGATCCGAAGCCTCTAGCCAGCCTCCGAGGGATGCTCTAAATTGCTCCTTTCCCCTTCGGAGTCTTCCCAGGCTTTCCCCTTTGGAGTCTACTTGAGCAGGCTAGAAGAGCATGAGGTGCAGGAGGAAGCTGTTTGGCTGCAATGCTCGTCTTGGCATGCCCGGACAATTCTGAATTCTGACTATCTGTCGCCTTTGCACGCTTGTGCTGATCATGCTGACGGAATCTCTGTCAAGGAGCCATGGGTTAGGAAAGCAGAGTCGGACTCGAATACCCAGAACTGTGTCTGGATGGAGGCGACGATGACACCCTGTCCTGAGGGCCATGGCAGCATGGCGTGGTCCGCTTCTCAAAGTCAAAAAAGCACCTTGTTGCCCGTGCCTGGCTCCACAGCCACAATCCAATGAAAGTCCTGGGCTGACAGAGGCTGACAGGGATTCGTGCCCTAGGCTCCACATGCCTCCACCAATCCAAGCTGCCTGCCCAGCTGGTGTTGCAAAGTCTGAGCCCTTGGAGCAGCAAACGAAACGGCGCGCTCCGGCCTCCGCCGAACTGCTTGCGGCTTCCGGGGCGCATCAGAGAGAGAATTTTCTTTTTGAACGCCTTTTTCCGGCTGAAGGAGCATCCCACATTCCGAACCTGCTCTGCTAGAAAGGCTATAAGCGGCCACCCCGATCCACGTCCACGCTCATCGGAGAGAACCTTGACGCTCAAGGCTCACAGCCCTCGCCATCACGCCTCTAGGCACTCGCTGAAGAAAGGGATCTGGTGCTTCCCGCGCTCGAAGCGGCGGACTTTCACCTCCCGGTACCTCGGATGAGGGCTCGGCTCCAGAGCCCGCCAGACCGCCTCTGAGCTCGCCCCATCTGAAAACCTTCCTCTCTTCGCTTCAGGCCTCTTGCGGATCAAGCCGCTCCCAACAGGGCTCCATTGCTGTGCTCGAGAACTACCCTTTGGACATCTTCAGTCCTGATCCAGGCCCTGCAAGAGCACCGAACGCGTCAAAGAGCCATCTGGCAGCGGGGATGCATGAAGTGCCCAGCAAGCAGATCTTACGAACTAGCACGAGCACTGCAAGCTGAATTCAGAATTGCACAAACCAATCCACATCAAGTCGATCAGCCCTTCCTTGTCGTAGATCCGGAGTCCGGAGGTGATACGGAATCACTTGCTCTGGCAGCTTTAGTTTTAGTATTCGGGAGCCGCGTCAGTGCACAAGTGCGCAACAGAAAACCATTAAACATACTGGATTCATAATTGGCCTACCACTGCTTCGCTTTGTTGGCGGTATGCGTAGGAAGGTCCTTTGTAACTTTCGAGCATGCACCGCATGTCTTTCCCGAGGTTGGCGGGGGTCTAATCAGGAGCCGCCCTCATCCAAACAACGGGCAACATGTGAGATTCCAAGTTTCATATCTGCAGGCACGCTAGAAACTGCGATCCCATCCGACAGAAAAATGTCAAATTGGTAAACGTTCATAATTGGCTGGCAAGTCGCCTAGGATGATACGATGGGGCCTAGTGAGCTGGAAACTGAACTCCTTGTGACAGTGGTACAATGTCGCCCTAGTCGAGTGCATGACTGAAATGATTGCATCGTACTGAAGCTTCGACGTTTCCTCGTTGGTGCGAAACCAACACATAAGCAAAAGCATCCCTCAATGGGGAGAAGGGAGAAGGCGAGGGAGGGAGAGAGGAGGAAGGAGGGAGAGTCCGAACTGGGTTGGTCTTGTGGTGCACCCGTAAGGTCCGGCCAAATCACGTGACGACGCCCCTAAGCTTACTTGTCGTAGTAGCTTCACCGAGTACGGGCATCGGCCAAACTATCTGCAGCGGTCTGGAGAGAGGCAGCACCTGGCATCACCTACAAGCCCCAACCCGGAACAAGCAATCTACAGCAGTCTTCGCGAGCCGCCCTGCGCAATTGAGATTGGTAAAGGAACATACGTCTGAAATGAATTGGTACTAAGTTTGAGTTAAGTTCTATTCTGGGGAATCAATTTCCATCACCCGAGCCCCGGGCCAGCGAGGCGAGAGCTGTGGTCACTGTGGTCGTGGTTTTTCACGAAGGCCAACCCTGAAGTCTTTGCTTCCTGGGATACCAGCCTTCGGTGGGGTCCAGCTAAGGGTAAGCGTATGAAGCTGCTTCGAGGCTGTCGGGGCTGTGGGCCCCACCAAGGACCAAGTAGCGTGACTTCCATGCATGCATGTCATCACCATGTCGAGATGTGTCATGCTCCGTTGCAGCAACGATCTATGAGTAACGTCCGCTTGGGCCTGTGCAGTGCAACGCTGCGGACAACATGTGCAGGTGTAGGGATCACTGGTCATGCTTATAGGATTGACGGAGGACCTCGAAGCACACAAGACCAGACTGATGAAGGCACTGCCGGTGTGCAGCTGGCTGCCTGGTCTCCGAATCGATGAAGCCTAAAATCCGGACATGTGGCACAAGGGCTGGCTTGACAATAGTCAGGTCAGGAGCTACAACAGGTCTACGTGTGACAGTTGTCACACACCGCCGAGTTTGAGCTTGTGTTCGCTGAACTTGCTACCGTCCTGTGGTCCTGTGTAGAACCAGCCCCAAGATGGAAGCAGATGGAAATCATGGGTGTACATAAAGACGTGTCAGCTTCTTCTTTCTTGGTGGTCGAACGATCGCATCGGCAGCACGACCGAAGGCATGGCTGCATGCCTCAAAGAGACTCGATCGAGCAATCTGCAATCATGTTCTGGAGTTTGCACCTCCAGGAACATCTGCAGACTCAAAAAGGCACCGCTCAGAGTTGCAGTCCACGTAATCAGCTGAACCAATCGTCCTCTTCGAAGACAAGCCTGCAGCGCTGGACCGGTGACTGGTGTGCTGCCAATTGTTGCCTGCGAGGCTACACCTGGTTCTGTCAAACCCGAATGCTTGATCAGCAACCCGCTTGGAGCAAACTTTTGCGGGCCGTCGAACCAGGATTTCTTGTGGGTGCGTAGGAGCTGCAACTAGTCAGCTGTCAGTCTAGGGCCTAGGGGAGATTTGTTTAGTCTTTGGCTCGGGTGCACGGCTACAGCGAAAGACCCTCTCCCAGGAAAGCCGAGAGCCATGGCCATCCATTTTCAATCTGTGCCTTCCAAGGACCTTCCCTGGCCTTCAGGCGGCATCGTGGGCTCTTTGCCAGATGGGCAAGGCCAGCGCGGAAAGAAATTGAGAGAGAACCCATCAAACCCTTTCTTGAAGTTCGAAACTGTTTCGGGCTTAGGTAGCCACTTGACGGCGCCCTCGCCACCCGAGGAATCTCGGAGAAGGCCCAAAGTGACCTGCGAGCGCAGTCGCTTCCTCGTATCCAGAAGAGCTCAAGCCAACACACGGGCTTTGGGGACCCTCCGCTGCAGAGCCAAACATCTTGGAGCTCTCACGCTTGAATCCTGGTTAAGCATGGTGCGCTGCGAATCACATGAAACTTGGATAAACGGGATGGATCTCTCGGAAAAGAATTTCTCAAAAGTCTGGCTGCAATGGTTTTGACAAGAAGTGCCCCGAGAGCTTGTACATGGTTCACTGTGGTACCTGCGATGCTTTTTGCGTTCATACCAGGGCTGTTGTTAGAGGAGGGCCCCCTTATGCCAGTGCTCCAAACTGTGCTATTTTCGGCATGATCTCTTTCTAGAGCACGGCGGCTTCGTCAAGACCCGCAAGCGGCAAGCTTTCATCAAACAATGGGGCAACAGGAGAAAACAAGGAATGACATGAACCAATCTCTGAACAACTTGCGATGGTGAGTGATATTTCTTCCTGTCTCCCTGTCTTTGACGCTTTGCCAGATCACCCCAGCAGATTGCTCCCCAAGCGGTGCGGTCACGTGCATCAAGTTATTGTTACGTTCGGAGTAAATCAGAAATGGTTCATTTGTGCACGAGGCTCCCGCGGATGTAGTGCGGCGCGCATTTGTGGGAAAACACGCTGTCTTTCCACAGTCCTGCTGGAGCCCCGTCCTCCGGAGTTGCGCCATTCATAGTGCAGTCCAAGAAGTGGCCTTCTCCAACTTGATGAGTCGTGCGCCCGCCACAGTCAAGTGCGTGTCTTTTGATGGAAACCGGTGCTCAGCTTTTGCCTTGGAGGCGATGGAAGCCCCTAAAGTCCTCGCAGCGTCAAACTATTTGCCCGGCGATTCTGCCGTCCATACTTTGGATGCACCCTCTTCCCGCTGCAGTCCATTTTTCGTGCCGACACTGTGCTCAATCAAGCTCTCGCCAGTCCTGCTCACATTTTTGGGCGGGACTTGTGCTCCCCCGCCACAGGGCCGCGTGTGGCAAATCGCGCCGCTATCACATTGTCTGGTGGGATGGGTGGGGTTCGTGCTGCCGGTCGCCGTGGTGGTCGGGGTGGTCATGATTGTTGTGGTTGTCGTGGTGGTCGTTGGAGATCGTGTTCTGTCGTGCAGTTTGGACATAATCTGAGACAGCGGCGATAACGGAGCCATTATCCAACATTGCGGTATCCGCCACTGGCCGTAGTATCTCGAATATTTGTCATGCACATGACAAACCAGGAGTCGATGAACCTCTTGAGAACGATGATGGGGAGCAGATGGTAATCTCTAGAGAAGCTGCGAGGACTGCGTTCAATTATCGCCGCATATCGTCGCAGTTCTCACTGGTGAAGTTTAGGAGCGGTTGAAATCGACCCAGGGACTGCCAGGTGTGGTCGTCGTTGCCCTCTCGTCCTCGTGGTCCCAAAGGAATTACATGCTGGCACACTCGTGTGCTAAGGCCTCGCTTCCCTGCTCCACTCCATTCTCATCGCAGACCTGGGACAGCTTCGGTCAGAAGGCGAGTACGGGAAAAGTGTGGTTCCTCTGCGGTCAGCAGCAATCCGATGCATACGCGAGGATACCTGCTTGAGTCACATACCAGAGATCCTCCAAACACTCTGCATACTCCTTAGCCCCTGCCCTTTTTTCGGTACAAGCATGACCAATGCATCTACTAACCGAGGTCACCCTGCTCAGCTCAGCCCCTAGCACGAAGTGCTCCGAGCTTAGTATCTGCTGCCCGGATGCGCTGCTCGTACCTGCTCGTCGCGTGATTACAGGCTTTGACTTCCGAGGATCTGAAGTCCACCTCTGAGAAACGGGTCTACTCTCCGCGGCTTAGGGGGATTTGGCCGGGGCCTTGCATCCGCTCACTTCCGGGGCGCACAGGCTTTGCAGCTCCGAGATCTTTGTGGAGGCCTGGGCTTTCGAAAGCCTCCGACCCATGCCTCCCTCCGCTGCTCTTGTGCTGCCGCCTTGTGCTTTGCCGCCTTCTTCTTGCCCTTGAAGATAATCTCAACAAGCCTCAGGGGAGAACTTGTTAAGGAAAGGCACATGCAAGAACTCGTATAATACTTAGTAGTGCGAAGCGCCCCCCCCCCCCCCCCCAACCAGGCATAAAAGCCATTCTGCTTTGGGCTTCGCTGGGGTCCAGGCACCATGGACTCCACGGGAGCCGAGGCTCCTGCAGGCGCAGGGCAGGCGCAGTCCGCGGAGACTCTGCTTGGAGGAGAGCGACTCGGCACAAAGGAGAGCAGACGACTGCACGCGGACTGCGATGGACGCTGCACAGACTGATCTCTCGTGCTTTTGACGCCCGTTCTCCTGGAGCTCCCACCTGTGCGAGGCTGTGAGCTAGTTAGAGCCAGCCCTGCAAGGTGACACGTTACGGGCTTCTCGTTAATTACTACTGCTGAGATGCGTGTAAAGCAGATACAGCTGATGTCAGTCGTTTCATACTAGCAGGCCTGCATGGACACGACAAATGAATCTCTGCAACACAGGAGGCTAGGAGTGCGAGTTCCAGATCCACCGTGGTCCTGATGTTGGTTTGTAATAAACCCTGGGAAGCTTCAGCTTCACCGTGGTACGACATGGTACGACCGTGTGACATGCCTACACGGTCGTGGAAGGGCAACTTGCACATGGCACACTGCATACCTTTTTCGAGGTCCTTCGAACAGCTGCTCACTTGAGGTTCACAGCCGCCTCACGGATGTCTTGGGCTTTCGGCACTAGGATACGGCGATCTGACGAGCTCTACACAGCCACTCAAGTGCTGCTGCGGGTCGTGAAGCTGGCTGCTCATGAGAAAATACACACTGGTCTTGGGCTGGAGTCGCTGTTCAATTATCCGACTGTCCCTGCGCGACTGAGGGGCTTAGCCTATCATGAGCTTCCAAGATTCACTGGTTTGCAGTTCTTGGATATTTTTCGAGTGCTACGCCTGGCTCAAGAAACAATCACACGTCGGGTTTCCACAACAGGCCCATTGCAGAGGATAGTGCAAGGACGGGAAGGGTAGCGTCTCCAGCAGCCAGAGTGGCCAGGCCGTCACAGGAGCTTCGGCCTTGGCCTGCAGCTAGTCGACGCCTCTTCCTCTGCTCTGATGCACGGTTACGTTACAGCAGATATCTACGCGGCCAGTTCCTGCAACAGAATCGCTGTTTGCTGGGAGCTGAACCAGCTTGGCTGGTTGAGAGTGCAAGGGTAGGCCCAGGCCTTGATCTGAGCCTGGTGGGCAAGCCCTACGCTCAAGAAATGCAAGGATGTTAGACTATCAGTCACACTACAATGACCAGAGACGATACTTGGGCTGCACTGCAGAGATTGTGGCCTTTATGACCTCTACATTCGCAGAGAGGCCACCTGTGACAAGGCTGCCAGCAATGGTCACAGCAACTCTTAAACAAACATACTCCGAATGTCTTCTGGGTTTCGCAATGCGAACTCTTCACTTTCCCTGGCAGCCCAGCATGCATGTGTGCATTATCACGTATATGAGACATATTGCGAGAGCACACGAGTTGAAAGACAACGTCACGAAGGCCGCCATGTGCTTGTGGGTCTTGCACGCTCCACCTGTATACATCGTGTTTACACCCTTTGATGAGAGAGGCCCAGGCGCGGGGAATCAAAAAACCCGCGGCCCAGTTGAACAGGCACGGTGTCTGAGTCCCGGCGTCCGGCCCGAGTTTGATTCGCATGTCCAAAAAATCCACCGGAAGCCTTGATGCGAGTTAATCGCTTTCTCCCGTTTCCTGGGGGCGTTGGGCGCTCCGTTTCCGGTTCCGCTTTGGGTTTTGGTGCTGCCGGGCTTTCCGTTTCGGGTTCCATTGCGGATTCCGTCCGAGCCCCATCCAATGGGCCGGGTGCCAGCAAACCACAAGATGCACCACAGCGTCAGCATGGTTTTTACACAAACCTGCAAAGAAATGGAAGACACTACAAGGGAAAACGGAAAGGTGGACGGAAGCGAAATCGACACCGCAACCCCGAACGAAAGCCGGAACGGAATCGAAAAACAAGTGGAAAACCGAACGGAAGCAAACACGTAAGGCCGTGGAGAGCGAAAAGCAAAACTAAACACAACTGAAAAAGTAACGGATGAAAAACAAGTGGGCAGCTACTACCGTAGTACTCTGTACTACTATTGCAGTACTGCTGTACCACACCTATACAACTGCGCCATTAAAGCACTACCTCTGCACTGCCACTGTACTGACACTGCACTGCAACTGTACTGCAACTGTATTGCTATAGCAGTACTACTGCTGTACGACTGCTGTACTACTGTACTGCTGAGACTGCTGCACAACTACGGTCACCTGTCTCCAAACCCCCCAAAAAAGGTTCGGCAAGTTTCGGAGTTTTAGGGGGACTTATGAACCTATGACTTTGATAGCTGGAGGGACCGCTGCTGACATTACAACTACAACTAGATAGACCTCTGCCACACAGGCGGCAGGACAAGGAGTGGTCGTGACTCGTGACTGCCAGTCGCATCGTTCAGGAGACGGAGACCACAAGTACAGGCATAAGGCTTCGCACGCGGCTTGGATCAGTGGCAGAGCAGGGTACAGACCAACAACAGTGGAAGGAGAGCCCAGGACACAGAAGTCGGACCGAATACCGGTGTGCTGAGGGGACAGGGGTCTTCAAAGCCATACAATACAGCGCAGGCACACGAATACATGTGCCAATACGCCACTGTCAGCATAATGTCTAAATAGACATGTGCAGCTGACAAGGATGACTTGAATATCCGGTGGCGGGGCCGAAGGCGCTGTCTTTCAACCTGCGTCATCATGCATTGTTCTCTGTAGACAAACCTGAGCAACTCGGATCCTTCTCGCAGCTGCCATCAGGACTGATGCAACTGCGACTGCATCAGGGCATGCACAACGACACCAGGGCTGAGCTTGGGCAAGGTCAATAGTTCCCTTCCATTGACCGTCCTTTGTTCTCTGGTGCAGGGTGATTACGGCCCAGGTGCCACTTCTGTGACTTCTATGAGTAGCCTGGGAACCCAGGTAACTACACTCACGATTTTTGTCTCCTCCTTCCCGGACTAAGTCTGTGAGTCTGAACTTTTACACTCAGCGCAATTTCTGATTCGCACATGCGAGGCCCAGGTGTCCCATGGGCTCAGAAAGATTGATTGGCTGACCACTTCGTTTCGTGGCGACAGCACGTTCGGAGAGAAACTGATCGTAGCACAAACACCTGAGCTGTGACGACGTGCTGCGACTTGACTAAACCAGTTTCAACAGACTGCTCCCTATGCAGATGTGCACATCCGTTGAAGAGGTTTTGGAGTTGCTTCGGCCGGCTGCCAAAACAAACTCTGAGCACAACAAGAAACAGTCTTCTTCCGAGCGCCTCGCTGCAACTTTCACTGGGTGAGGACATACCAGCAGGAGAGGCCAATCTCAGATACAAGTCGCGAGGCATGCTTGCGACAGGGGAAAGCTTTCTCTTTCAGGTGACGACTCTCGACGGTTCTGTTCGAAGGTGCATGTTCCATGAATGCAAGAATCTAGCACTACTAGACAGCTGCTGGTACCGGTGGTTTAAGCTCAAAGCTCGCAGTAACTGAACACGTGGAACGATTGAGTCTCTAGCGTGCCGGCTTCGGCTGAGACTAAGCATTTTTTCGAGATGCGTGTGCGACTGAGAAACTCATCGGGTGCAACTGGTGCGACTTGTTTGGCTTTGTCTGTGGCGTTTGGGGTCTGACTTTTCTCCGCTTCCCCGATTCTGCCACAGAAGGAAGTTCACACTCACCCTGCTTGCTTCCGCAGGATTTTCCAATAATTTCTGACCAGGCTCGCACTGTCACAAACTGAACGTGTTACATGAAGTCGGCTGTAGACGGAAGTTCAAGATGAACATGCGTGCGCACCGGCACAGCAGATTTGACGAGACGGAGTTTCCAAAAGCACTTCCTGGATTGCCTCATGGGACGCAGCCATCAACTTCGGCAGTCCAACAGTCAAAGATTTAGGTGCAAATTTTGCGCGGACGATACACTGTGGTTGGGGCAGAAACAGCTCTCAGACCCTGGCATAAATCGTCCAAAGACCAACCTCAGCTGGCACGTTCGTACTGACACTGGCCCGCAGCTGAGTCAAAGCTACGTTCCCCCTCTCTCTCTCTCTTTCTCTCTCTCGCTCTCTTTCGGGCATGGGGGACGATTAAGCCCCCCGGGCTTCAAGCCCATCCGAACTTTATCGGGTCTTGGGGAGCGAGAAACGGATGCAACTCATCTCGCTCTCTCTTTTCTTTCGCCGGGGCTAGGGACAAGGGGATTGCTCCCCTTGCCCGTGCGCATCAGCGCCCCCGTATGTTACGGGACGAGTAGTGTAATTAAGGCATGCACCACCAAGGCAACTTTGCAATCCAAGTAATGACCAAAGCAAATAGCGATAGAAGATACGACAAAAACTGCTCCCAGCTTGGTGGTGTTTGCGGACTCGGGAATTTTGCCCTGTTAGGGGCCAGTAGGATCAGCAAAGGTAAAGGACAAGGTATGCAGGGCAAACTGCCCGGAAAAGATGAAAATGAATTCCGAAGCAGCAGAGGACCCGAGCCTGGTAGTGTTTGCGCATGCGAAAGAAAAGCCCCAAAAGGCGAAACCCCACAAGGACATCCGAACAACTTCAAGGAAAGCAAACCAAACCTCCAAAAACCCAAACTGCGCGGAACCTACCGAAGACAAGGGAACCTGAACAGAACAGGAGAGGGGTTCAACGGGGTACCCCCCGGTTGGCTTTACGGGTCCTCTTACTCGGTACCGGGTTAATTACTTCAAAAATTCAAGGTAGGGAGGAGGCACGGCTGGAGGTGTGGATGGCTCCAGCGGCCCGTCTTAGAAAAATTTGAACATTTGGGTGGTTAAGGCTTACCCCGTTTTCAAAGTTGAAGCAACCTGAGAGAAAGCTCTGTTGTGGCTCCAAAGGAATCGAAACATGCATGCCGGTACATCAGCAAGTACTCAGGGCCGGGAGAGGCTAGGTTCAACAAAGTGGCAACAGAAGCAAGCAAAGTGTGGCACCAGACGAAGGAAGTTTTCAGGGTTGCCCCCGGTGTTCTGCATCTGCCCAACAAAAAGGGGGTTTCCACCGGGTGAAAAAACGTCCTTACACTCAGTTTCAGGAGTGGTACTCCTCATCGATGGCGTCTTCCTCTCGTCCATCGTTCTTGGTCTTTTGTCCAGACGCTGTTCCTTTCTGTGTTCCGTGTATCCGGTTTTGATAGCCTTGAGGTATGCTCTCCATTTGGCTTCGTCTGTCTCGTACTGGTCCAAGTCAAAGAGTACATTCCCCTGAGCGTCGCGGTCTTGGAGGAGTTGTTGGAGGCGGGCTCGTTGGCGATCGTTGATTGTAGGGGGCGGCCCCTCTGGTTCAGGCAGTGCCTATGGGTTAGCCGCGGAGGCCTTCTCGGATTCCTCCTCGAACTTTGCGGCTTGTTGGGGATTCTCCCCCGGTCCTTGGTCGTCCGCCTCCTCATCGTCCTCGTGGTGCGCGAAGTCGTCGGCCATGTCAATGTCATCGAACACGTCCACGACAGGGTGTAACTCCTGGTTTGCTGCCTGTTTCTATAGGAGCTTCTTGGTCGTCCGGGCCTCTGTTCTTGAGCTGAAAGTCGGGGGGGGGGGGATGAGCAGCGGCCTTCACGTTCAGCTTGTTTTGGGGTTGATCCCCCGGAGTACGCTTTTTGGTGGGGGTGGTGGAGGTGTGGCTGTCGACGAAGAGGAAGCAGTTCTTTGCAGCGGCGGTCTTGGGGATGGCCCAGGATGTCTTGCAAAGGTTCCATCAGGGGGTCATCGGGTGCCACATCGTGACAAATATTCGAGGTAACTGGTTCCCTCCGTGCAGCTTTGGCTTTCCTTGTCTTTTGATTCTTCCTCTGCTTGGTCGTAGTGGCGGCCGGTTCAAAGGCTGTCGCAGGTGTGGAAGCCCTGCTAGCAGCATCGTCCTGAGCAAGCTCTAGTTCACTTTATCGTAGGATTCGAAGGTACTCGTCCTGGCTGGGGTTACGGACCCCATAAAGGATACAGTTGTCTGCGGTAGTAAGGTGCCCCGTGTGCCCGGTTTTACCAGCTAGGCACTTCTGACACAAGTCCTTGCTTGCAGGGGAGCGTCCCCTTTTGCCCATGGTGCAGAACTCAATGCTGAGGTCCAGACGTTTTTGACAGGGTACGAGAGTCTCCTGGCCACTGCGATCGTGAAGATCTCACTCTCGGTGTCCCTGCCACTATCACGATCTTGACGTAGGGCTCGGGCTCGTTCGAGCTACTCCCCCGGGATAATCCAGGGCCCTCATACGAGTCACAGGGATGGTGCTCGTCCGAGTCATCATCCTCGTAACTGCCGGCGTTCGTTTGGAACTTTCGCCCAAAATAGCGCACCCCTCCCCCCGACCCTGCACAGATGGGAATGATGGTGGTGATGCTGAGGACCACATGGCTAGGCCTCTTGCCCAAAATCCGGGAAGCCAAACCACCGAGAGCCTGAGTGAAGCTCCCCACTCCCTCACAAGGAGGCAAACCTCCAACAAAAGTGCGGCGTATCAGTCCAAATTCCTCTCTTGCTTGCCTGCTATAAGGCATGGGATCGCCCGGCATTGGCTTTTCGAGCCGTCGGCCCTGCTCACGCAGTCTCCCGACTTGGTTGTTCCAACAGAAGCTTGTGTGGGGCGTTCGCGCAACCATTCCCGATTACCCCATGGTGTGGGTGTGGGTGTGGGTGTGGGCTTTTTCCGGTGCATCGAGCTCAACTAGGATTTGCATCCGCCCTGATGTATACGCCATGATGTGAAATCGTGCCAAAAGTTGACAAGCCATGAGAAAGAAAGCTTACAGCGAAAACATGCAAATACTGTTTGAGCACTGTCACTCCCAGCATCGTCCGCCCTTTGGGAGGCACACGTGATGTTGCCTTCGTTCAAGGATCAGTTCCGCTCGTAATCCAAGCCAAAAGCAGCATGTAGGCACCAATGGGGATGTGATCTCACCGAGTCCGCTGAATCATCGCCAGGATCGGAAGGCAACGTGCTCTCAAGTCCGGGTGTCCCCAGATAGCTTCTGTCCAAGTTGCAAGTGTATGTGCTTCAGCTACAACTCCAGCGGTTGCATGACTTGCGCGAGCAGAGCTTGCGCCCGAACTATCTGGTAAAGCATCACCGTGGCCTTGGGGAGTGGCTAGTAATTCTGGTAGTTCCGAATCATGTAAAAGTGGGAGTCCAGCGCGAGGTGGGAGGCCAGGACGAAGTGAGGGTGTCAAACCCCGTATCGGCTCCGATAAACTGGCAGGGGTGGCAGCACTGGACGGAAGGGTCATCGGAAGCGTCATCCCCGATTTAGGCAGAGGTGCTCCCGGATTGCTTAGTCGCAGGTTTCGCTTAAGGGGAGTTTCCCCCGACTAGTCCGTCCCCGAGTCGTGGACTTCATGGATGATAGTCAGGAGGACCCGAACCTTTAGCAACGTTGTCGAGCAGGTTCTGGATGTACTCGAGGGCGTCATGTTGGTCGAGGCCGCACAAGCCATGTCAAACAGGTGTAGACATATTCCCAAGATCTGGCAAAGGTCCACGGTGTCCAGGTCTGGAGCCACTTGTGTCGAGACGTACACTTTGTTTAATAGAGGACCTGGCTCCCCTGAATTCCACGATGTGGTCTCTAAGGGCTCTCACAGCGAAGCTGTCCATCACCCGTTGGATGACCAGTTCTGAATGCGACAGGGATGGGCGAATGTTCCCCGAATCTGAACCAATTGGACCGGGCGCTGGCTCCGGAATCGGAGCAGCGAATTGGGCTGCATCCAGGGCGCGCTGGGTTTCGAACAGCTTGTAGCACAGGCGGGGCAAGCGAGATCGGTGACCACCTCAAGGAATTGCTTTAAGGGGGTGAGGGCCCATGAAGCCGCTGCTGGTAGTGGTGGTGGTGGTTGAAGAGGCACTGCACTTCCCCCCAAGCGTCCGGTTCGTCGGAGGCTGCATGAGTTCTTTGCGATCATCAGAGTCTCATAGACACTCATGCCCGGTGGGGGTGGTGGCCCGTGGTGGCTTGGCTTTTGCTTTGCTTTCGGGTTACACGGTAGCAATGCTCGCAAAGGCTTGTCTGTGGCGGCTGTTGTCAGCGACAACATACTTCTGGGCCGCCAGGTCAACCAAGAAGGCTTGTCCCTCCAGTTTTTGGCGTACCAGGGCTTTTGAACTTGGTTCTTTTCGTCCTTGTTGCGGAAACGCTGGGAGCCTGCCCGCCCCTGCCGACCTTTGCTTGCTTTCGAAGGAGATCTCTGTCAGCCGAGGATCCGGCAGGGGTCTCGGACCCTGCCGTGTTGCCTTCATCGTCTTCGCCTGCTGCGGTGCCTGCTGTTGACGGGGCCGTCTGGGCCGCGAACCCTGGACCTGGTGACGGGTAGCCCCCTGTGATTCTGGAATGCGATCGCTCGTCCCAACTTAGGGCTGGGACGTAGGTATGGGCACGAGCCGGGTTTTCGGCAAAGGTCCTGATGAGGAAATTTGAAAGACCTGCGGTCGGTGGTCGATCGTGGACAGCATTGTCCGAATCCGTTTGTAGGAACAGCCTCCGGCACGGTGTCTGGCAACGGTTGCGGGGGCTCCTGCTCTGGCTGCGGATCTTGGTGCAGGGCGCCCGGTGAGATAGTAATGGGATCAAGTGTTGTGTTTGGCAATGATTGTGGAGTTGTGCACGGTTGTTCTCCGGATGCATGGCACGGCTCACCTGATTCCTGGTCCCTCGTCGGGTCAGTGCCTGTCATAGGGGGTTCGGTGTTCCACTGTTGTACTTCTGCAAGCGGAGAGCCTGAATGTGGAACGGGGTTTCCGCTGCTGCTGCCGGTAGTTGGGCATTTGCGGATGCCCTTGCGACTTTGGAATCTGGGACGTGCGGCGAGCTATTTCGTGTCCACTCTAATCATCCTCAACTGGCAACATCAAAGTCCCAAAACTCTACGCCACAATCCGCTGACCCTGCATGAGAGAGGACACGTTTCCTTTGTCAGCCGTACCCCTGGCTCCTTCCATTCGGCTGAAACTAGATACGACGACTCGAGGAACACTGGCCCGGGGTGCCCACTAACCCGACCACATACCTCTGGAGAAAATTTGCTCATCATTACACAGGGGAGGTCGGCAACAAAGCACCGCTTCAGTCAAGTGCGATGCCATGTGGGTACAATGGGGATTTGGGGTTTCGGATTGGTTCTGCGGCCTCTTAGGTTTTGGGTCACTGCCCCCAGGGTGGCTGAATGCAAGATTCAGCTCAGCCACCGCGCGGTGGCTGAATACAAGATTCGACTATCGCCTTGTGTCATGTCGGCTCAGCCACCGCCGGGTGGCTGAATCTGTTCGTACGGCTTAGAGAGGTTTCTTCATCACCTGTCCGAAAGGTGCTCAAGAAGAAATCAACTTCTGGTCATCTCTAGGAAATTCAGTTACCCTGTGGCGACTGATTTGCTTTCGTCGGCTGGATTGTTTTCTCTCTGATTCTCTCTTGTTGACACGGAGCATGTCAAGTCTGGGCTCCCTTGTCGTGTTGTGGCACATCAGGTGCTGACCTGAAAACACTTGCCCCTGGCACGACCACTCGCATCACCATGAATTCATTCCCCGATGTGCGATGTCCATGCCAGAGCTTTTTCCGAAACAACTTATAGGTGAGCAAAGGTCAAAACAAGCCAAAGGTTCAAACACATCATACAATCATAAACAACGCTAACACCGCACCAAGGCGCCATCAGCGAACCAGTCATTTCTTCCAAACTTGCTGCTTCTCATCTGTCAGCCTGCCTATCACCGTCTGCGTCTGTCTGTCCCGCGATTCATGGGGCCAGGGAGCCAAGAAAATGGAGCTGAGGTACCTCAGCAGCCAGCGCTTCGAAATCTCTGCAGCTCTATCGGCCAAGAATGTTCTTCAACTGGATCTACCCTGCGTAAGCACTTGTAACTACAGCTGCTGTGTGCCTTGAGCTCGTATCGCCATGTCACAGAAACTGCTGTCGGGAGCGGTGGCTTGTAAGGCTTGTAATAACGCTTACTTCATCGGGTGCTATCCGGAGCTCAGAGAAAACAGTCCCGGGTTGCCACAAAATCCGATGCTTTCGCTGCGAAGGGGCAACATCGCACACGCAGCCGAGAGGCGCGAAGCAGCGCGGACCCCCCAGCTCACCACCGAAGGCCTTTCAGAGACGTTTTGAGCTCCGGTTTAAAATGGAACGCGCTTGGGCTCGCTTGCGCTTCGTGTCATGCGTTCTCAGCGTGGTGTGCGCCGGCATAGTGCAACTGCACAAGTCTGAATACGAGGCTCTAGTTAGAGCAATGTGAGCAAGTCACAATCAATCCTCGCATCCCATAAAAGGGGATGCCAACAATATCTCAGTTCTGCGCGGTGAAAGAATGCCTCAAACAAGCTTGGTCTCCAAAACGCCTAGCAAACGACATCACCCGGTGCACCCCTGACACCAAGGAAGGCACGCGCCGCCGGATGGCGAGCAAAATCACGCAAGAAACGGCGCAACAGCTGAAGACCTTGTTGCAGCACCGGCGGCTCAGGTAGGGTAAGGCTGCTGTCCAGGGCTTTGCAACATCATACTCTCGGGCCAAAAGACACGAGAACTTCTATACTATACCATACCCTGTTCGATGGTGCGGCCCATCTGTCAAGACCTAGTGCGAACTCTGTCTCTCGTGGATCTGTCTGCCTTTGTTGGACTTGAACCCATGTTCTTCGAATCATTGTCGACAAACGAATTCACAGTCGCCGCCCACGGCAACGAGGTGTTGGCACGAGAAACCATTGTCCTTAGTACAAAGTTGCTCGGCCAGCCGTAGGAAGGGGTATCCGAATTGTCCTTGTCGAAGACCGTCTTCGCATCGGTCACCGCGTCAAGTTTTGGTTGCTCATGATGGGCTCTCTCTCTGAGCCCACGCTACAAAGTGCCGCTAGCCATGCAGTGGAAAAACCGTGCATCTCAAGATATGTCCAGAGCTACGAGGTCCAACACTGGGGCTGCAGCCATCACGCTGAAAGCAAGGCCCCCTGCCTCAACGACGAAAGCCTCGGCTGCACAAACAAGTTTAGGCTGCAGAATTTCATGGCTCTCGTGTGGGCCTCAGCCGGCTGCAAAGGGCTTCAGTGGCAGAGGTCTGCAACACGTGAAATGAGGTGTGTAACAGTGTAGCAGCCTCGCAGAACATGGATATCTTCCCGACGGCTAAGGGGATGCGAGATGCAGGCAAACCGAGAACAGTGTCTCAGAGCTTGACATCGGGGCTACCTGTACTACCTGTACACTGTACACAAGACACCATGATCTCCTGGCAGGAGCCGGTGAGAACCAAAACTCGTTCTGGATTGCAGTGATTGCAGGAGGGCCTTGGTGGCACCTACTGAGCGTGGGCGTGCTATCACGAACAACCAGTAGGTCTTCCGTAGACGCACTGCAGCATCTGCCTTCCTGTGCACACAACTCCCAGACCGTATGAGTTTGTAGACATCTATTGATGCAATCTGCGCGGGTCCCCATTTCGGCTTTCTTGGATGCTGAATGTCCTTCCCTGCATCCCCTACAACTTCTACTACCAGTACTGTTGCTGCTACTGCTACTGGCACTGATGCTGCGGCAGCGGCTACTGCTTCTACTTTTACTCCTACTTCGGAGGCTACCTCCTCCTGCTGCGCCTCCTGCAAAACACCACTACTACTACGACGACGACGACTACTACGCCACTGCCACTGCCACTGCCACTGCCACTGCCATTGCCACTGCCACTGCCACTGCTACTGCTACTACTGCTACTGCTGCTACTACTGCTACTACTGCTACTACTACTACACCTGCTGCTGCTGATAATACTAGTACCGCTGCTGCTGCTACTACTACTACTACTACTACTACTACTGCTG
>CAJNJA010061975.1:0-23460 GCA_905231915.1 Symbiodinium necroappetens
TTTAGGGTTTAGGGTTTTGGCTTGGAATTTATTTGGGTGGCCCTTAACCCGTGACTTCTGGCCTGGTGTAGGGTTTAAGGTTCAGGAAGTCCCAATGGCCAAGAGAACGGTTAGTCCGCCACTGGTCAGGAAAAATCCCTTGTGATACTCTGAGCTCACGATAACCCTAAACCCCTAAACCCATCAACCCTAAACCCCTAAACCCAAACCCCTTAAACCCTTAAACCCTAAACCCTAAACCCCTCAACCCTAAACCCCTAAGCCCTCAACCCTAAACCCTAATCCTACGGGAACCTGCTGTAACTATGAAGGCCCCTACATCCCACTCCCGGGTCTTAGGCATCGGAGGCTCTAGGAGCAAGGTTTCTAGGTGCCCCATGTTCCTTTAAGGATTCCTTTAAGGCTTTAAGGGCTGATTAGAGGGGCTCTAAGCGATAGGGTCTGCTACAAGGGCCTTGGTATTTAAACACGAGCCCATAAGGAATATGCCATACTTCCGATAGTTTAGGGTCCTTAAGGTACTCCAGGATTTAGATCATGAACAGTAGTTCTGAAGGGTTCTGTCAGGGTCTGGGAGGCGACCGGACAGATTTCAAGGGAATACTGTTGATGATGGAGCATTACCTTAAGGATCCTAAACTATGGGGGTTTAGGGTTTAGGGGCAGTATGGTATATTCCGTATTATGGGTAATGAAAGATTTATATCATCAACCATATTACTACGAATGGCCCAGACTTTTCATGTTACCTGATAAAGCACCTTTCGTTCCGGCTGGACCACACACGCACACAAACGGTTTTGAGCTTTGGACCTGGGGAGCTCGGCGTAGGGTCTGGCCGCACCATACACAACCCTAAATTTTTAAATCCGAAAGCCTATAGCTTAAATTAAGTCTCAAACCCTGAGCGCGAAACATTCATCACTAAACCCTAGATCCTAAACCCCTATGCCCTAAATCTTCAACCCCAAACCCTCTGGGGCTGGCGGTTTTAGAGCCTCGGGCTGCAGGGTCATGGGGGTAGCAAATTGGTTGCTTGAGTGTCCTGGGTTTGGGGTGCAAGGGAGGGGGGGGGAGGGGGGGGTTTCGGGTTTTGGGTTTGGGGGTTGACCCCGACGATATGCCCACCTGTAGCTGTGCTTACAAAAGCCTGCCCCCCCCCCCCTACCAACAGATTCAAACCAGGGCTTAAGGCGCAACCGCCCGAAACCCCGAAACCCTAAACCCTACCCAAAGGCCCCTAAGTAGTTCCTGTTTGAGATTACCTTATAGGATTCAAAAAACGAGGCACAAAAATTAACGACTTAGGAGCCTATGGGTAAGCCCTAAGCCCTAAACCATCCTAAAACCCTAAGCCCTTAAGCCCTTAAGCCCTTAAGCCCTTACCCCTTGACCGTAAACCCTAAAGCCCTAAACCCTAAACCCTAAGCTCTAAGACCTAAACTCAACCCATGGTGCCCTGGCCTTTCGGTTTAAGGGCTCAGGGTTCAGGGCCTGGGTTTGGGGTTCAGGGTGTTTAAGGTTTAGGGTTCAGGGTTTAGGGTTTGGGTTTCAGGGTTTAGGGTTTAAGGTTTCGGGTTTATCTTCACAAAATACAAAGGACATGATTCAAGTCCCTGTGTAGTTCTACTCCAATAAACCAGGAGCTTGGGGTTTAAGGGCTGAAGGCTTTCGGGGTTTTAGGCTTTGGCGTTTAGGGGTTTAGGGGATTGGGGGCTTTAGGGGTTTAGGGTCTGGGGTTTTCTACTCCAATGTACCCCTCAGCTAGACCGTAAACCCTAAACCCTAACCCAAGACGGAAAACGAAGTGCCCTTCTCAGCTCAGAGCCCCAGGAAGGGGCTTCCCACGCGCTGGTGCATGAACACCTGGGAAAACAGGTTGGGATGAGAACCTCAACAAGAACCGTACGGGGGGTTTAGGGTTTAGGGCTTTGGGTTTAGGGTTTAGGGGTTTGGGGGCTTAGGGGCAGGTTCAAATACTGCCACTATGGAATTGGCTTCTAAGACCCGTAAACGGGGTATGGTATCTGGACGCCTGATTCCATCATTGTAGTACAAGGAACCCCTGCTTGGGGCAATGACTACCAACAAGAAATCAGAGTTACGAAGCATAAATATTTACATGACTACTATCAATAGCTCTCTTCGTTAACATGTTTGATAGATACCAACCTAAACCCTAAACCCTTAACCCCTGAACCCTAAACTCCAACATCTGAGACCCGCCAAGCACCCTAACCCTCAAACTCTACTCCTTCAACGCTACTGGGACGTGAAAACATTTACACATGTGGGTGGATGTCTAAATTAGGGTCCCTTTTAGGGTCCCTTTTATAAGGGTGCTGTACTATTTTGGGGAAACTGAAATGGGACCCTAATCTAGAGACGTGCTTAAATCCCACGTCTAACTGTGCCTACAAACCCGTTGTAGCCTAGGGAACTAACGCACGGAACTGCGTAGGAGGGTACAAGTAATTATAATGTATATGAACACTTATGAGTACCTCCATAGCCGTGCATCCTGCACAGACCCCTGGCGCAAAACCTTTAGCCCGAAAATTAAATCCTACATATACTGGCCCCTTTACGTTTGGCTTACTTAACAAGTCCTATCCGTGAAGCACACCCCAAAACTCTTATCCCGACCAAATTGAAACGACGACATGGAATATCATAACCCATTGTTGAAAGACAAACCCAAAGCCTAAACAGTAGCCTAGACCTGGTGGACTCTCTTCTACAATAACCGGACCCAAAAAACTCAAACTTTGCATGATAGACCGGATATACAAGGCCAAAAATTTTAAAGTGCCCCCATTGGCTATAAGCAAACTTGAAGGCACCCTACACTTTAAAACTTTAGAACTAAGCGTAACTAAACAATGCCCTAAACCCTAAACCCTAAATCCCAAGCCCTAAACATCCCTAAACACCGAACCTGAAGCTGAAGATGATGTAGACCCCGACTAAGAAACCTCTCTCCGTCAAAAAAAGGAACGTATACAAAGGGATCGGGGTTTGGGGCTTAGGGTTGGGGGTTTACTGGGGTTCAGGGTTTAGGGTTAAGGGTCTAGGGTCCAGGGTTTAGAGCTAAGGGTCTAGGGCCCCTAAGGCTTGGGTTCATGATATTTCGGGGCAGGAAACGGATGCTGTTTTGTTGATCAGGGGCCTACACTATGCTAATTATAGCCCAACACCTCATTCCAATTGTTACGGCCTCTAAATTAGGGTCCCTTTTTATGTCCCCAATATAGTACGGCACCCTTGTAAAAGGAGCCTAAAAAGAACCCTAATTTAGCGACCTCCCCTCCCTCCCCTCCCTCAATCTTGACATTCCCTCGTCCAGCCCCTGCGATGACTTCCCCCACTACTGCCAAGAAAACAAGATAGCCTTTGCCAAGCGAAGCTCCGACATACTTGCTCGACAGCCCGGCAAGGCATCTGCGAGTTTTCGGGTGGTGAGCCTCACGGACTCAGAGCCGCGCCCAAGCCCGCCCGCCCTGCATGGGGACACTTCCTGGACGCCGATACTCCGCACGGTGACTGAAGGATCCGAAATGCTCGGGCTGAAGCCCACCAGTCCGCGACCTCCGTCTTTGTGAGGAAGCGGGTCTGAAATCGGCGATGCGAGCACCCTCACGGAACCTCTACAGTAACCCTTCAAACAATCCCGTGAAACGAACCTTTTTATCCAACTGCAAGGAGCCCCAGTAGACCCCAAAACCCTAAGCTCCTCACAATACGCCCATTTTAGGAACCCTGACCTGTCAAACCCGAAACCCTGAACCCTAAACCCAAAACCCTAAAGGCCCTAAACAACCCTAAAGGCCCTAAACCCTAAAGGCCCTAAACCCTAAAGGCCCTAAACCCTAAAGGCCCTAAACCCCAAAGGCCCTNNAACCCTAAACCCTAAGCCCTTGTAGAGCCCTTTAAAGGAACCCTTAGAGTCCCCTTTAAGGAGCCCCAAAGGCCCTAATGGCCTGAAGCGCTTCGGACGCGAGGTCAGAATTGTTGACCTGAGCTTCTCACGGCTCAAAAAGGGGCTTCGTGGGTTCCTTAAAGGGTTCTATAAGGGCTACTATAGGGGTTAGGGGTTCCTTAAAGGGAACTAAAAGGGTTTCTTTAAAGGGCTCTATAAGGGTACTATAAGGGCTTAGTGCTTCTGTAGGGGGTTAGGGGCTCCTTAAAGGGGACCCTAAGGGTTCCTTTAAAGGGCTCTACAAGGGCTTAGGGTTTAGGGTTTAGGGGTTTAGGGTTAAGGGGTTTTGGTTTTGGGGGTTTTAGGGTTTACGGGTTTAGGGTTTAGGGTTTTAGTGGTTTAGGGTTTAGGGGTTTAGAGGTTTAGGGTTTTAGGGTTAAGGGTTTTAGGGTTTAGGGTTTTAGAGTTAAGGGGTTTAGGGTTTAGGGTTTTAGGGTTAAAGGGTTTAGGGGTTTAGGGATTTGGGGTTTAGGGTTTTAGGCTTAAAAGTTTTAAGGTTAAGAGGTTTAGGGTTTTAGGGTTAAGGGGTTTAGGGTTTAGGGTTTAGGGGTTTAGGGGTTTATGGGTTTGGAGGTTTAGGGGTTTAGGGTTTACGGTTTGGGCTTGCGGGTGTAGCGCTTAAGTACAGGGAAGTCCGGAAGGTTAAAGAGGATGACGGCAAGCAATCCCCACGTTGTACATTGAGGGCATGCGGATCATGATGTTCCAACCTTTTAAAGCTGTTGCAGCTACCTTAGAGGCTTCGAACGTATAGGATTCTAAGATCAGGCACTTGGTTTGGGGCTTAGGGCTTGGGGATTCTGTAACGGATTGCGTGAATGGGGCAAGGGATCTGCCCTATTCCCTAGCCCCTAAACCCTAAACCCAAAACCGTCCTAAACCCTAAACGTAACTGAAGCTATAGCTGAGTAAAGAGTTCTAAGGTGCTTCTATGACGCAGCTTTGAGAAGGTGTGGGCTTTAAAGTTTACGTGTTTTGAAAGGCCTATACTCCAAAAAATGGGGGGGATGTAGAGCTTATGGGGCTTAGGTGAAGGAATGAAAAGCCTAAACTCAACAAAAACGGGGGTGTAGGTCTTATAGGGCTTAGGTGAAGGAATCGATAAAAGGATTTGGATGTTCGTGCGTTGAATTACAGGGGGGGTTCTTGCTGGTTGCTTGGCCATGGACCTCTGCTTGACAAAACCACACCTACCTGTAGAAGATATAGCATGGGTGCAAAACCAAGCAGCTATAGACCCCGCAACGTGGCAACTCTTCTTGGTCACCTTCCTTTATAGTTCTAGGATCCCAACCACCGCAGGTCAGCCAACGCAAGATGCTACGCTGACCCAAACCCCAAACCTTAATAGGTAAGCCTTGCAGGCAAGCGACGGGGAAGGGGCCCCCAACCGCCGTCACCCAGGTCTTCCAGCCTTGCGGAGAAAGGAGCAGGAGCTAAGGGCCTGATCTTCTCCGAGCTCTTGAGGGGCCTTAATGCTTAGGCTCAGGGTGTAGGGCTTAGGGTTTAGGGTTTTAGGGTTTAGGGTTTAGGGTTTAGGGTTTTAGGGTTTAGGGTAGGGGCCTTTCTTGTTATGGAACTTACTTCCAATCACCCAAATAAGGATCTATGCTAAGTAATAGGGTTTCCTTAGTATGGCAACTGAAACAGAATTCCTTCACAAGAACCTAGTTTGAGATACTTGATTCAGCACCTCCATCGAATCATAGTACAAGACAAGGGCCTCGAAAGAGAGGGGCGGGGGTTCATGATTAGCTGCTGCGGCAGTAGCCGAACCCGGCAAACAACATCAAATACTGGGGGCGGCGGCGGGGGGGCGAGGTACTGTAGCTGCGGCACCGGGGCATGCTACACGAATCCCATAGGTGTGGTGGCTGCCCATGTAATCCCGAAGTCGACGTTGAATTGTGCTGTCCGCCAGGCACAACAAAGCCCCTACGACCCAAGATAAATCAACATCTGTAACAATCCGGTGGGCTTCCGTGACATCATGAAAAAACAACTCCTGAGAAGAACCCCGACATTCCGACCCCATGAAAATTAGGCTACAAACCCCAAAAAATTGGGACCCTACACCCCGAGACCGCGAAAGTTGCATAGCATGCAGTGCCTTCGATCCAGCAGATGACTTCCTCTCGCACCTTTAGCCAGACATGGTTCACGATGTGCCATTACAGGGGCTCCATGTTCGGTCCAGCGCTGTATGTTTGGATGCTGTCTTAAACCTTCCACCCCGCTTATGAAACCCTTTCAAAAGCCGTTGAAAACAACCCTAGGCCCTAGTTATTGAGTGTAGACCTGTGGCCCCAAACCCTACAAAATAGTAGCATATGACCCCTCAATTAGAGAGTAGCAACCCGAAAACGGTAGGTTTTTGGATTTTCAGGGATTCTTAGATTGAGCTTTTGGGGCTTCAGGGTTGACGGTTTAAGGCTCAGGGCCTTGCGGGCGTTTAAGGTCTGAACCCTAAAGGGTTCCCTGAACCCCAAACCCCAAGCCCTAAAGGCTTTAGGGTTTAGGGTTCCCTAAACCCTTAACTTAAACCTCTTTTTACCCTCAACCCTTATTTTAAGGCTCCTAGGGCTGAAAAAAACATTTGGGTCTTGGGGCTGAGGGTAGTGTAGGGGACCAAGAACGAGAAGAGGAGTAGGGGGCATATGGGAATTAGGGTCCCTTTTTAAGTCCCTAATATAGTACGGCACCCCTGTAAAAAAGAGCCTAAGAAGAGACCCTCGTGAAGAAAGCTACCCATATAAATATAATAGGAAGCCCTGAGCAATGAATTCGGTAATTCCTTAAACTACCACAACCTACTTGTTGCAGCTGCTATTGTAAACCCTGATTTAGACTTTATAGGAAATTTACAAAACAGAGGGTTTTGTTGTTCAAGGTAAGGATTAGGGACTCATAGCCGAGGGAATGCAGATTCAACGAAGGCTCCCGGGCCCGAAGACCAGACATCATCAGGCTTATTGTAAAGCATTCTAAACCCTAAATCCTAAACCCTAACCTAAACCCCAAACACCAAACCCTAAACCCCTGAAGCCCTAAACCCCTACGCCTGAAACCCTAAACCCTAAATTAGCCCTAAACCCCTAAACACAAGGCATGGGCCCTTGATGACGAATCCTGAGACCGGCTTGAGACACCATCCCAGAGAACCGACCACCGCTTTACTTAAGGAATAAGCCTTAAATCATAATCTTAAGGCCCCTAGCATTTAAGGTCTATTCCTTACTTAAGGTGCAAATTGGGTTCTCTGGGAAACTGACCCTAAACCCTAAACCCCAAAACCCCTAAACCCTGTTGGTACCTTGCCCAGCGCCTGTGTACTTCCCTGTGGCAAGGTTCCCAGAGACCCCGAAACCTCCTTGAGGAATGTACCTTTACGGGTTCCCTCAGGGGCTCCTTAAAGGGATCCATAAGAGAATTCAGGGGATATACTTTAAAGTACAATAGGATATACTTTAAAGTACAATAAGATCCCTAATCCGCTTTGAGGTTTACTCCCTTCATAAAGTGATGTTTTGGAAGGTCTGGGAGGCTCAAGCTGTGCAGCTCTGCTCATTCATAACAGATTCTGTCCGTCACCAAGCGCTCAAGGAACTCTTCTCCGACATCTGCAAGGAGCTTCACAGCATCATCGCTGAACCGAAAGTCGGTTTGCAATCCCCGCTCCTGGGCCAAGCATCGGACGGTAGTGGATATGCTTCCGCTGGAGGGCATACTGCACAGCAACATCAATCTCACTCGGCAAGCAGCCTTTGTGGTGGGAATGTTGCCCAGCCCAACTACTCCTGCGGCTTCAGACTCTTGTTCATCCTGGATGGTGCAAGTTGCGACGTCGGCCACATACTCCGTGTGCACCACGTCTTTGTTCCACCAAGCATCCTTCATGCTCGCCACTCGGCACGTGCCAACTTTTCTGGTAGTGATTGAGTCCCGTCCTCAGGCCCTTGTGTGGCGGCAGCTTCATACAGCTCCAGCCAAACGGGCCCAAGACAGACAGCAGAATCAGATCCGGTAAGCCAGACCTGTTTTCGACTCTACTCTAGTAACTAGTAAACTTGCATCTATGTATGTATGTACATATGTACATATGTATGAATGTATGTATGTATGTATGTATGTATGTATGGGTGTATACACATATATAAATATGTGTATATATATATATATATGGTTTAAATGAATAAGCATGCCAAACACACACAGACACACACACACACACCTACCTAGATAGATAGAAAGATAGCAAAACAAAATAGAAGGATAGTAGATAGATTGGTCGATAGATAGATAGATAGATAGACAGATAGGTACGTAGATAGATAGATAAATAGATAGATAGGCAGACAGACAGATAGGTATGTAGATAGATAGACAGATAGATAGTAGATAGGTAGGTAAATAGATAGGTCGATAGATGTATACATGTTAGGCTATACATATACATATACATATGCATAAACATATACATATACATATACATATACATAAACATATACATAAACATATACATAAACATATACATATACATATACATTTTTTTAGCACTCGCGCTCGACAAGTTAGGCGAGGTTTCGGCGGGAACTAGAACCTAAGTCGGCAGCCACAGCCATTAGACAGGGCCACCAGGATCATTTCGACCCCAAGTTAGCCAGCACATATGTATATATACATATACATATATACATGCATACATACAAATACATCTATATATATATACATAGATGATCATAGATGTATGAAAGGACATCCGTCTTTCTTTCGCCAGGGCTGTGGGCAGGAGTACCATTGGTCTTCTTCAACACAGACAAAGGGAAGGCGGTCAACCCTCCCCCGCGCGCGTACGCGCCCTGTCAGTCTCGGTTCTCGGTAAGACAGCTACAACAGATGCGGGCCTGGTCTCTCGCTCTCTCTCGTCCTCGTTCTCTCGCTTTTTCTCTTTCTCTCCACCCTGGACATCACGGTAGACGTCACGAAGAGCGACTATGTCAGACAGCCCAGGTCGCGACCTGTAGCACTGCCTAAAAACCCTCAGAAAGTTGGCAGGAACAAGCGCGTCCTGCAAGCTGTCCGAGATGTCGCCGCGCCGAAAATCGGGCACCTGCCAATGGCTGCAGCGCGAGGACAGCAAGCTCGCTTGGATTTGTGGGATCCTACTCCGTGCAGTGCATGTTGTCGGGATGGATCTCTCCAGGGCTTCTTATCTGGAATCATCTGAGACTTCCTGCCTGGAGGCGATGCTTCGCCTCGATCCGGGGCTGGGAGGCTGATCTGTCAAGGCCTCGGTTGATCGACATTCCTGCAGTCCTACAGCCTCGATTGTTGCGACGCTGGCGCCGCGCATGCGCGAAAGACAAGCTGGGAGAATGTGAGCGCTTAGGCACGGGGTTTGTAGGTGATGTAAGCTTCATACTTTTGGCTTCAAGTCGAACCCAACAGGAACAGGAAGATGCTCCAAAGGTTTGACGAGAGATGCAGACCCGCGCCGCTCAACTCCCGCAACGCCAGATCTTCTATACAGAATCGGAATCTGTGGCCATTGTCCGTGAGCTAATCCAAAAATGCTTCCTGTGGCTTAAACTGATTATCCTGAGCCTGAGCCCGCAACATGTACACACCATCTACACCGGTACTGCACAAGAACACCCATGAACCCACGCAGACTGCTCCATCTTCTATTGAAAATTGAAAACAGCAACCTGCCGGGATGGAGTCATAACAGCATGCGTCGCATCTCTGCAGGCTTTGGATTGAACGTTTTTCTTTGCACCCCGAAGTGGGAGATGATGGGAGCCGCCATCCTAGCTGCTAGCTTCATCAAGGGATTTACTCGAAACGTTCACGAGCATCCTGCTTTTGCGAAGCACTACCGCTTTTAAGTGTGCTATGCAGCCCCAGTTCGCTTTGCTAACTCGCCCACATACCTCGGGGAACGGTACAGATGCTCAATGTTCAGCTACAGAACACACCCACTGAACTTTCCAAGGCCATGGTCAGCCGGCGGACCGCCCTGACGCCCGGCTATCGCCGGGAGCTTTGGCGGAGCCATGCTGGGGCCTCACCAGGACATCGACTCTTGGGCTTCGAGTCGTTGACTTTGGGCCCGTGGGCAGACCCCGACTGCCCGAAATCTTGGGATTCGGGTGGAGCAACCAAGACCCTGTGCCGCTTGCCTTGATCCGCGCACGCCCCGCGGCCCCGCGTTTCTGTGATTTCTTGCCGAGCCAAGGGAGCACAAGTTACACAAGCTGAAATTCCGCAAGAGCTCAAGAACACCCCGCCTTCCTTGCCCACCCTTGAACTCCGACCTTTGACAACTCCGCTCGAAATTGCCAAAATGCTGCTCCGAAAGCAATGGGTTCGTCGGCATTATAAATATAGCATTGATCTTGGTACAGGCGGAGGGAACATGCCAGCAACTTTCAAGTGACCGGCACGCTGCAAGGCAATTGACTTCAGCGACTGATCCATTTGCCTGCTAGCAGAACAAACCCAAAGCCAAAAAACTCCTGGACGAATCTTTTCTTTGAGCCAGTGTCCGATGGAACTTTTCTGCCATGTTTAGGCGAAGTCCACGCTCGCGGACGGGTCCTTCATGGAACCGATTTTGCTAGCCCCAGCATCCGCCGCACCCTTGGGATCTAAGATTCGAAGGTATTTCTCTTGACAGACCCTTCCTCGAGGCAAGTAAGCTTTGAATCGACATCGCGCCGTGCTGTAATCCCAAAGCCACGTTGAACCACACCAGGATACATCGACTACCAGTCAGCGCAGGTCGTACCTTCGACTGACAATTGTGCAGTAATCTTGGTCTCAACTTTCTAGGGAATACGCGACGAGTTTATCGCGAATATCCACACCAACCCCAACCACATCGAGGCTGATTACAGCTGGCGCTCGAGGTGTCCACTACCCCCTGTGCTTTCAGAGGCTGCTTGCTCATGACACGGGAGAAGTACAAAACGAGGGTGCAAGACAAGCTTTGCTCAAAGTGAGGGCCTGCTCGATGTCTGCCAAGCATGTCTCATTCGTCAAAACCGAGTCTCCATAGCAGACCCGAACTTTGAGCAACCCCCTATCTCCTGCAAGTGAATTGAGCAGCCTTCGACACGTGCTTTCAGCTCAGTTCCTCCGCAACGGCGTGCCAAAAGCTGCATCAGTCAAGTGTGGCCACTGTACGGCGTCTCATCCGTGCATGCACTGTGTTTCGGTAAAGGTCTGTCTCGACATCTGTTGGGAAGCCACTCATTGAAATCTGGAGCAGCTGCCGCCCAGGCTGGCTTGGTCGAGTGGTCTTGTCTGAAATACAAGACACCGCCAAACATCGCACCGCTACAACACCTCATTCTACGCTGGAAGCGTGTCAGCTCTTGCGATGAGACTCGGGTTACCGGAAATGCACTGGGAACCCAACTGCTCAAAACCTGCGAACCGTGGAGCAACGAAGCCAGCAAGTCTGTACAGTGCCGCATCTCCAACTGGACAGCTTCTTACTTCCACTTGCAACCGAGATCTATGCAAAGCTTTCACGGTGGGGAGCTGCTCCGACATCAGGCATGCTTCAACAGGCCAGGCGACAAGCACATCAATCCAATCACTGCAACGTCACGAGCGGCAAAACCCCACGCGAAAGTGATAAAGCAAAACGTTGCTTCTGTCACCACTACGGCTACAACTCGATCAGGCCCTCCACCTCTGCAGGCTCTCGAGTTTGCCTTTCTCCGCTCCAAGGTCTCGTGCCTATCTGCTCCAAAATTATCGTCCAACAGCTAGCCTCAGAACCCTAAACCCTAAACCCCTAAGCCCCTAAACCCCTAACCCCTAAATCCTAAAAGACTGCCTAGGCAGAGGCCCTTAAGGCGACCGAACTCCCACAGCTGTCCTCACTAGCCCTCGCGAGCTGCTTCCTCTTGGGCCTTCCTGGGCTCTTTTTTTTGCGGGTTATCTGAGAGGTGCCCTTTTGGGATCTAAGTCTCTAGAGCCTCTATGGTTTTTTTAACCCTCTCGCATGGCTAAGGGTTTAGGGTTTAGGGTAGACACCAAAGAACTTTCTACAAGGGGGGAAAGGGCCCGTCTTGGCCGCACTGAAGATTCAGAGAACGGGGGAAATCCGCTCTGGGTTTCACCGACAATCACGGACACCAAGATCCCAGTGTCACACTGAACACGTAAACTCCGCCAAGCGGCAAAAATTGACCCATGCTTCCTCGCACCAAGTGATGAGGGCTATCGTAGTAGGAGACCTTGGTCTTCTTCTCCAGCTGCCTGGTCCAGAACTTTGCTCTTTCAATTACTGGACCGAAAATGATCCAGATGCCGGGGGACTACTCTAACCCTACAGTAAAGCTCGTGATAAGCTTGAGATCCATACAGTATCTGGCAGGGCTCCCCGAATCGAGCCAGCTAGATGAAGTGGAGCGACCCCACCGAAAAGATGATGAGGCGCAACATCAGGCACAGCATCTGTGAACTTGGACAATACGGTCGATTGCAACTGCTAAGAAACTCCCGAAGCGAACAGCCTCAAAGATCTCCGAGCACCTTCTGGCGAAAACGCAGGGAGTGAAAAGCTTGCACTTTCCATGGCAGCCAAGTTACTCCTGCAGATTGCTCTTCCTGATGTGGTTGCGCTATATTATGAAACTTGATCCACTGTGGTGGGGGGGGGGGCGATGGCCACGTGCTGCCACGCGCGAGGTTCAGATTGCGTTTCTCGACCCAACAATGCCAAGTTGCTCTTTGAAGTACCAATCCTGTACCTTCTCCTTGGCTCTGTGGGAATGAGGAGCATGGGCTTCCAGCTCTCCGGATGTCTGTCCACGATTTCAACTTGAGATTCAATTTCGCGATTCGGGAGCCGACACAGCTTGCCCGACCTTTTCAATGAGACTGCCATTCCAACGTCGAACATGTATTTACGAAGCCATGCAGCATGCTGTTCAAGAGTTGCTGAGGGCACACCCACATGATATGTCAGCCACTGCAAGCAACCATCTGTACCAACCACGTGGTGCTCCGTAAGTTTTGGCCAAACTTACTAGCGAACTGCGGCCTAGTCTCTGGGAGCATATTGAAAAGCGGCGAATTCTCCTGCCAAGAAACAGATGTCGACATGCATGCTGCAATGCTTTGGCCTTCAGAGCATATGGCTTAGTCTGGTGTATTCCTCCCCCTCTGCAAACAACACGGGAAACTCCGACATCCCTCGAACATGAGAGCAATTCCCGAAGCCTTGAAGCCCAGCCCTCGGACCGAGAAGCCTATCTCCCGTCACAAGATCAAGGTTGCGACCAGGTCGTGCAGTTTGCAACGCCGTCCTCAGGCTCGATCTCTTCATCGGACTTGCTTGGCAGCTCCTCCGCTGACCTCAGCAAGGCAGCTTCACTTCAGTCAGTGAGACCCGAAGGCATCAGCATAAATTCGAGCACATTCGAGCCCCTGCAGATCGCAGAATGCCGACATGTCAGCGTTCAACCTGTGACAGTTACGACAAGCCAGAGATGGCTTCTCGTGGAGTTCCACTAACCGTGAGGGTTGCCTGTTGTCAGAGAGAGTCTCTCTGCAGCATGTTCCCGTGACCTAGACAATAATGCCACACAAATGGGAATCTGCTCTGGCATGCGAAGACAAGCTTCCAGCTTCGGCACTGTCAAGAGTGCAGCTAGTGCTGCGCCACGCACAACGAAAGTTGCAGTTGCACTTGTTCTGCGAGCAATGTTGACAAGGCATCACTTGTGCCTAAGAGCAAGGGACGAAGGCTCACAAAGGAGCTGAAGCAGGGTACGTCTAGAGTCTGAAAAGGAAGCGTGTCGTGCAGCAGAATCACACGCCAACTTTGCATGTGCCGAGCATCGATGCCAGGCAACATCCTCTCCTCCCCTCCCGCTCTCACGATTGCCGCGATCCGAGGCGGCTGCATGGCGACCTTGTGTTTGACGGCCGGTTTCGGGATCACCGCCGGCTCCACCTGAAACGAAGCATGGGAAGCGCCCAATTTTCGGAGCTTGTCTGTTTCAGTGTGTAAAATTACATGGGCTCCTTATCCGCCGCTAAGTCTGGTGAGCCCCGGGGCCCTGGAAGTCCTCAAACACTCACCAGAAAGTTTGGGGAAAGTCTACATCGGATTTTCGGTCGTCTCCCTGCTTGTGGAACACATGCGCTTAATGTCTGTCACCTTCCGCCTTCCGCTTATGACAGTACTCTCAGACTTTCAGCTTTTATGCATGAATTGATGCCTGCTGCCCTCATGATGATGCACGTGTAAACTGGTCGAGGCCTCCTTGGGTTGGCTGGGCATGACGCCAGCGACGTAGAGGACCACCGCTGCGATCGTCACCTGCGGCCATCGCATCCAGCACTTTCGTCATGGCAGGGAAACGTCTGTGCTGCGGCGTTTCGAGGAGGCATGAGACACTGTCGGCTCTACAGAATCTACTACAGTGATTGGGTGTTGGGCTCAAAGCTCCTCTTGGATCACTTCGCTTAGACATCACTACCGCCCCCTCGCTCGAGGCTGCAGTTCTCCGAAGCGAGTGTCGGGCTGATTGAAACAGCTACCAGCATGGGTCGGATATGTACTGCAATAGCAAGCCCCTCTCAAGCAATCGATCAACCGATCACGAACTCGCAGTTGTTGTTCTCGTTGCAGGACCACTTGGACAAGCCGTTGCATTCGAAGGCGCCGAGGAGGTTGAAGTTTGTGTCCACCTCCGCTTTCGCCGACCCAAACACACCAGGAACTCGTCCGAAACTCGTATTCCACTTTGGGACGGCATGGAGGGACCGGAGTCGGTGCGTGGTAGCCAGACTTGGTCTTGCACAGGCCGGGGCCAAATCCGTATCTGGAGTCGTGACGGGGTTGGCTGCCCTGCATCCACTCGCAGTTGCTGTTGTGAAGGCAAGAATAGGCGGACAAGCCGTTGCATTCCATCATCCCAATAAGTTGAAAGGCTTTGCTTGGCACGTCCCACCGTAATCGCTGGCTGACCCCACGTTGCTCTTCTTCCCGCTTTCCTCCGTCAGCGCATGTCCTTCTGGGGTCCGCGAGGCGACCTAGAGCATCTTGACCGCACAGTCCGGAGTGTCGCAAACATCTTGGCTTGGCTTAGACCTTGAGAAACCTCGTCGGCGTACATCCCACAGGCAAGAATCCACAAGACGGAGAGCACGGCGCGAGCTGCCGCCATTTCACTTTATGGCTGGAGTGAGTCTTTTGCCCACTGGCTTGTGCCTACGATCAACTTGAGCCAATATCTCTCGCGCTCGCTTTCTTTCGCACGGGCTGAGGAGGAGGGGGCGACCTTCCCCCTGCGCTCCACGTGCCCCCGCTACGTTATGGTGGCTGCCCAACTGCCAGACAGGAAAAGGCAAAATAGAATCAAGCTTGCGTACATTCACAGGGGGTGCCACTTCAGACAGAAAACTGAAGCTCCCAAAGAGAGGGCATCCGCTGCTGGATTGCGGCAGATTGCTTGCTTGCTTGCTAGGGCTGCTAGGGGTCCGAGGGCCAAAACCCCCTGGCCCGAAGGCCTACCCCAATGGCTCGCATCCTGTTCGGGGGAGGAGTGCCCATTCACCCACATGCAGCTCCTCTCTCTGTCTCTCTTTCTTTCTTTCTGGGCTTACGGGTCGACTACTCAACTCTCAGGCCATAGGCCTGCCCTGTCTGTCTCTTGCTTGCTTGCTTGCTTGCTCGGGGTTTGGGGTTCTGTGTCTCTCTCTCTCTCTCTCTCTGCGCATACCGAAATGACAATGCCAAAAGATCCACATGTCCGTTCATGTGCGAAGATCCCGCCACAACGTAGAGAATGATGTGACTTCGGCGATGTCCGCACCAGCGTGGCTGCCTTGGCAGGTGACGTGTTGCAAAGTCTAGTCTAGAGTTGAAGTGCTTCCAACGCCTTCAACCCCCTCAGGCGCTCACTCCTCCTCCTCCCCGCTGCTTTCGACTGACGGCGACATGGGTGACATCGGCGACATCGGCGACATGGGCGACATGGCAAGTGTGCGAGCAGGTCAGGAAGCGTCTTGACCCTGAGGGCTGCGACTCCGACTCTCCCAAGCCAGGCTTCAAGCCAAAAGGTACGGTGAAGCTGAGCCCGGAGTGTAGGCCGTGTGAAATGGTCCCGTGTGGGCTTGTGGTGTCCTCGCAATGCAACTGAACTAAACACGGGCAGGATCTCAACGATTAGGCAATCGAATTGCGCTTCGAGCGTGCGCACTCTTACTTCCACTCCAGGTAGGACGACGCTCGAGCGCCTAAGCATCCGGAATGTAGAGCCGATTTTGGGAAAAAGGCCACTGCCTGACTACTTCTATGGCAGAACCACTGCAACGCCCATGATCAAAGCTCTGGGTTGAATGAAGCTAGGGCATGAAGCATTAAACAAGACCATACAAAGTACGCCCATGAACTGCGACTTCAAAGCCCCACACTGACTCTCGCAGTTGCGCAACTCCGGAAATCGGTAGCAAGATCCTCACGAGAGGCCCTTTCCTTCGGGGGCGAACCAGGGCTTTCGAGCTGAGACTTTGCAGCTCCTAACCCAAGGCTTTTGTTTAGGGTTTTTTTAGGGGTTTAGGGTTTAGGGTTTAGGGGTTTAGGGGTTTAGGGGTTTAGGGTGTTAGGGTTTTAGGGTTCGGGGTTTGCGATGCTTGCGGCTTGCTTCGGGTGTAAAGAGCGGGAGTGTTGCTCGGCTTTGTCATTTAATCTAGGGTCACAAGATGTGTGCTGCACAAGCAGCCCAGAGAATGGCCCGTCAGAGCAAGAGGAAAGACGTAGCCTTTTCATCCTTCCTTGCAAGGGGTTCAGGTGAGGGAATTGGCGAAAGCTGCGACAGTGCATCCGAGACAAGCCTCAAGAAATTTCTCGCATCTGTGGAACATTCGATGCTGCTGATGCAATATGCATCCTGAATGATGTGTATCTTGAGGCCTGGTATGCTCTCAAAAAGCTACAACCCCAACGCTTTCCCAAGGGATCCTATGTATGCTTGCTTCAGTCCCAGGCACGGCCACGGCCAAGTCACCTCGTCGCTGGTCCACCTCTTCCAACAAAACTGCTTTCAGGAACAGTTGGATATCGGCAGCACGCACAATCTCAATTCTGGGCTTTGCACCTTGCACCTACCAGAACTGTCGGAATGCCACGGCCAAAGTGAAACACTGGACCCACGCCCTGGAAGCTGCACAAGCGAAGGAGATCCCTCGAATGGCCGGAATATGCAGAATGTTGGGCGCGTCTCATCCGAGAGCTCCAGTACGCACACGTTTGCAAGACCAGCCTTCCTCCCATCTGGTGGCAGGTGAGGTGGCAGACCTCGGAAGAAGCATTGCTCAAAAAGGCCTGCACCGAAGGCCTCCCGACCCGTCCAATGAGAGGGTCACTCAGCTGCTGAGACGGTGTGCTAAGACTCCTGCTGGGACGCCTTTCTCCGGCTCGCCCTCCTCAACATGTTCGGTGCCTCGGCATGCAGAATCAAGCCACATGACGAGTGCTTTTGCACCTCCGCTTGGCACCAGGTCCACTCGTCAAGGAAGAGCACAAGAAAACGCGACTACATGTGACGCAACTCTTGAGAACACCGTCAACTTCAACGAAACAGAATCCCGATGCATAAACGCTGAACCGTACCCTGCTTCACCTTGAAGCTTCCCCGTGCAGAATTAAGTTGAGGCCCCCAGCTGACCGTGTCGGCTGGCCTCTCGAAGGGCGGGCCTCATTTATCTCGGAGCTGATCGACGAACCATATGCACTAGTCAGAACTGTCGTGCTGAGTCGTGTTGGTGACTTACGCCCAGCTCTCTTGCGGCGAGCCTCGACCTTGTGGATCCGCGGTCAGGCTCTACGGGCTCAGGCTTTCTTGGATAGAAGAGTCTGGCAGGCACTCAACCTGTACACTTCTTTCAGTGTTCATGGGTTTGAGTAATACACGGCCTAAAGCGAAAACCTCAGCCACGGTCAGCGCAGCATAGAGGGATTAGACGACCCCGCGCCCGTCTTTGGAGATATGCCACTGTGCAATCAACAACTCACCTGGCCCGGTAGCTTCACTCAAAAGTTTATCTCGAACCCCACTGGCGATCAGGCCGTGGTAAGGCGGGAAAGCCAATGCTGGACTCAATGCTGCCTCAGCTTCACTGTCAAGGGACAAAGCCAAGCTTTAGTTAAGACGAGGCACATCACAAGTAAAGACCATAGACTACCCTTCAAAACATGCGCTTCGCATCTCTTCTGCCCTGCTTATGGACATGACCTGGGCCCACCGCCTGCATCGCTGCGTTTGCTGCGAGGCCGCTCCTCGTCCGGATAACGTGAAGGCACTGGTTTGAATAGTCAAGGGGGTTTCCTGATTATAACTGTTTAACAGTTAGAATAGGGTTTTGGGGATTCCTTATTAAAATTATGGTATACTTATTATACCCCAAACCTCATTCTTAACAGTGGCGGAGTTCATGCTAGGAGTAGAATCTGAGTAGGGACAAGCAAACTAACCTCCCCCCCTCTCTGCTGCCGCTCCTCAGTCTGTAAGGAGGCTAGTGCTGCACAGGTGCCAAAATGAGTAGAATTACCCAAAACCCTTTTTGCAACAGGCTTTCCACTTAATTACCCAAAACCCAAAACCCTAAACCGGCCTTCTGGTCGCTTCATACAGCGCCTGCTCCGCCTCCACTGACAGCTTCGTCGCATTCCGCACCTCGCGGCGAGAACTTCAGTCTGGGCACAGGTTCTGCCCAGAGACTCCAAAACCCCTTAATTCAGGAATATACCTTAAATCTTATTTTAAATCTTATTTGGGTTCCTACTATTATTTAAGGTATACATTCCGTAATTAAGGGGTTTTGGAGTCTCTGGGTTATGCATGCTTGCTGGAAGCGCTGTTAAGGAAGCACAGCTTCTTGCACCGCAATCGCACCCGTGGTGACTGGGAGCTTGGGGGGGTGGCACCGGTCTGTTGACGATCTTTGTCATGAAGGCAAACAAAGACAGAGACACAGGAGTTACGAGTAGGGGATAGGTAGCGGCCGGTGGTTCGGAGGACAGGACGTGAACCACGTCTTCGAGGTGAAGCCTTCGAATAAAGCACTGGGATAACGGACTTGCAGCATTATGTATGTATATATATTTTTTATGTGTACATATATATATATATCTCTGTGTGTGCGCGAAGGTAGAGCACAGCACGTAACCCCTTCAGTGAACGATAGCCTACTGCAAAGTACAGGGTGAAGCCGGTTCACGGCTGCCCCACCTGCAAGCAGCACAGCCCTGGGAAGTCCGACATGTACTTAAATGCCAAACCAACAAAGAATGACAAGAAGTTGGCAAGTTGTCAAGCCTCAGACCGAAGCAGCCGACACTCCTTGGGCTGGCTATGGAGATACCGTTGCAATGTCAGCATCCGTTGGTGCCTGACCCAAGTTCATGCTCAGTGCCGGGCAGTGCCGGGGGCAGGGATTCGATTAGTTGAAAATCGGGCGATTTCGGGATTTCTGGATTGGGGCTCATGTGTGCTTCCAGTCCGTTGCGCTCTGAACGCGGGGAAGTGGAACTAGCGTGAAGATAGGGCCACATCACATCCGACTTCCGACAGTCTTCCTGCTTCACAACGCGACTTGCAAAACTTGCTCGTGATGATCTGCGCAACACACCAGTCACACATTGCAAATGCCTGACAGCACCGACACCTGAGAAGCGGTGAGGCCTCTCTGCCCGGGACATGCCAGAGTGTCTTGGAGGCAGATTTATAGGAGGACAGATCTTGTCGACCTGGTCCGGCGGTCTCGGGATGCGTAGGGTTTCGGGAAGACGGAGACATTCAAAAAGAAACTCTGCCGCTGGCTTCTGCTGACTACATTTTGCACGTGTTGCAAATGCCCTTTCCGACCTCCTTCATGAGCCAGGTGGTGGTGTCCACCACGCCTTCCATGCTGGCCTGCTCCAGAAAGCGAGAGAGATGAAGGGAAGGCTTCAGGAAGAGCAGCGCCCAAACCACCGGGTTTAACAGAGCGATCTGCTCTCAACTTCGCAGCTCGCACAACGCCAAGCTTTGCAGGCTCCATTTTCTTTCCTTTGGCGAAGGCGCCGCTGCGCAGGAAGCTGCCAACTTCCTTTACAGGGGTCACCACCGTTTTAATCCCCAGTCCCCACGAACTCCTAAACAGAAGCCCTGCTGGCACTGCTGCAAGCTTCGAGTGTCAAAGCGAGGCCCTGCCTGTTGCGGCAGTAGCCTCGCACGCTGCTCTTGACAAGCTTTCTGCAGATCCGGGTCCTGCTTGATGGCAGCTAAATGCGACGAGACAACATCATGTGGCTCCTTCTTGACACGAGGTGTCTTTTAATGCTTGCTTGCAAACGTAACACTCCATATGCAGCAACATCCTTGCTGCCCCAGAACTGCCTGCAGTTGTCGAAGCTCGCCCCTCCCCCCCCCTCCTCCCAGCACCCGGGCCGGGGGCCTTCTGAAGAGCTGGTGAGGCAAAGGTCAGGGCCATGACGTTGGCACGCATGGCGGAAAGCCTCTTGGCGGCGGCAAGATGCCAAGAGAACATAACAGAAGTGACCGCCTCAGCTCGTTTACCTTCCGCGCCGTCAGGTAGCATGAAATTCTTGTCGGCGAGCAGGTCCGGATCTGCGAACTCCAGCGCAAGGAAATCATCCTGCCAACGGCAGTTCGGCCGGGATTTCGATTATATGCAGATCAGGCACATGCAAACGGGTCACGCAATGGTGAAGTTGCTGTGGTGCCGTGCCGGAAAGACTTACAGTTGCTAGGAAGCACTCCGCGGTCTATAACAACCCTCCACCCATCCAGGACCTCGAAAACTGCTTCATACGATGCTTGCCACGGAACAAGTGCAAGCTGAGCAACCAGGTCCTGCACGGCAAGCCTCGGTTAGGCTTTCAGAACGAGCTGGTGCCCAGTGCCCAGCGCTAGCACATGCTGGCTTCTGGATGAGTACTTGCTGTGGCATGCTGCAGCAGCTAGCAGGGATCCATCAAAGCTGTGATTGCACAACTCAAATCATTACCATCAGCCGCTCAGCAACCTGACTAGGTCGGCATCGCCACGCAGCTCTGCAGGCGCAAATTGTAAAGCCTCTGGAACAAGGACTATGGAATCTTCCGGTCGAAGCAGATTCCGAGCAACGGCGAGGATCTTCAAGATGTAAGATGACTTTGCGATCCATGGACGTGATCAGCACACAGTCGCAAAGCGCATGACCCTTAACGATGTCTACAGACCGCAGGCCACAAGACAGCTCTGGGTCACAGACTTTGCCACAAAGCTGCACTGCAGCCTCCACGAATCTTCGGTCGGTCCTCGCCGCAAGCTTCAGGCTGCGAGTTTGTGGCGTGGGTGCCTGACTCGGGTTGTGCGCTTTCGGCTCTCTTGAGGATTGTGCTCGTGCTTGGCCTTTGACGATCGGCTCTCTAGCACTCTAGACTCCAGGCGCAAGGCCAAAACGGGTCAACTCGCTCCCAGTAGCACACAGCTCTCCCTTGCTTCGCTAGCCATGCTCTCGTTCCCTGGGCTTCCGGCAGCAAGCCCCTGGCCGCAAACCGCAGCGCCATACGGTTCTGGCGCACGGCAACAAGGACAACTTCCCGATCCGCCTGCAGGGATTCCGACATGCTTCGGTTTGGGCTCATGATGCCGGTGCAACATTGCATTGTTTTTTTGAACCCGGGCTCAAAACGTGCATCAGCTGGGAACCGGGACTACAATGGTTGTCGGCCCTATATAGACCTACAGTGACAACAGCACTGCTGGCGCCTGAATCATATCCTCGCTGTTCCCGAGAACTCCAGACGGCTAGCTCATGAATTGTCTTGGTCGGCCCCACGCCCACACCGAAAAAACAATTCCCGCTTGTGCAGGCCCCTCACTGTGCACAAGCAAAGTAGGGTTCCCCGGCCCCTGGATGGCCAAGGCCAAAGCATCCAGCCGACCGTTGCAACAGGGCTATAAACTACGTCTGGCACCTTGGAGTCGGAACCTAATTATCTAAAGAAATCATAATAAGGATCCCTAAAAAGGTAGGTTTTATAGGGCCCTCCCAAATGCGCCCGAAAGCACAGGATCTCAAAGGCGCACAGCAAACATTCCTGCCTGGAGCTGGCCATCAGCAAAGCGAAGCAGAGATCCGTCAGCAGACACCGCTTTCAAGATAATCTCCTGCATTCCAAACATGACCATCGTCCCAAAAACAGCTTTGAGGACCTGGGCCCCGGAATAAACTGTGCAGCGGAATGAAAGGTCATCACCCCCTGAAGACCCTCATTTTGCATACTCTTGACACCCTGTTGACACCTGAGAGCCTGAAGTCCACAAGCACAGCAGCAGCCCCCGTGGCCGCCTTGTCCCCGCGCACCGCATCGGACGCACTGGCCTCAGGATGCGGCGTGCAAAACGTGGGTATATCAATATCTGTATTCGATTTCGGTGCAGGATGCAAAGAGGGTGCTCCGCTTCCAAACGTCCCCAAAAAGCCCCATGCCCCCAAGCAGCCAGCCAACACAGATCTCCAGGATTCCCCCGAGTCAACCGCTTCCAGGATGCGCTCCTGATTCAACCGTTTGAGACCAGTGTGGAACATGCGGACTTGTGGAGGTTGCGTTTGGCACCAATGGGACTTGTGCGGCACCGTTGCGCGAGGACGTGCGCGGGCGACACCATGTCACGAAGCCGTGAATTGCTTGGGTTTTTAGCCGCTTCTCGGCTTTGTGGTTGACCCTTGGTTGTCTCCTAACTGACAAGGTGGATCGAGGAGGCCCCTATTCGGGGAATGCAGAAGTGTTCCCCCAAGTGGACAGGTGCGGACCCCGCCGAAACCACCCCTTCCAAACCATGACCGATAAACCCCCCTGTATGTCTCACTTGGGTCATCCACTCTGCAGTTTACAGCTGTGTGGACAGGGGGCAGGGTAGCACAAACCGCAACGCGAAGCAACAGCCTTGTTCAACAATAAGTTGGAGTATGCCTGATAATGTTTCGTCCCCGCCCCGGTATGCCGAATGAGCTCCACTCTTTCGGCTTGGTTGAAACTCTGTGTTGCACCCACCTTACCTGCCTCTCCACCTTATCCCGGACGGAAGCCTCGCACAACACTGCCTTCACCAACCCTGAACCTCTTCCCCAGCGTCCAGCACCACGCGACCATGACAGCAACAGCAAGCTTAAAGGGACACTTAATTAAGGCTTAGAAGCAGCGTTTGCTGGCCGCTAGGTCTGGGCAGGTGTGAGTTTCGTCCCCCGGCTCCCCGGCTGTGCCACGGGCCTAACAAGGCAAGACAAAGTAGCGTAGACACATAATGTTAGGAAGATTAAGCCTAAGCAGCACAGCAAAACGTCATCGTTGTCTAGGGAGCTCGGGCTCGTGAAGCCCCTGCGTCTACACAAAGGCCCTCCCCCTCTCCCTCTCCCCCTCTCTCCCTCTCCCCCTCTCTCCCTCTCCCTCTCCCCCTCTC
>CAJNJA010061986.1:0-23457 GCA_905231915.1 Symbiodinium necroappetens
AAATAGTGGGTTACTAACCATATATTGTGTACCCCAGTAACCTACTATTTAGGTAACTGGAGCCCTAGGGGTGCACAAGCTTCAAGACGATGCCCGTCAACATCCTCTGTGCGTCCCAGCGGAATTTTTGAGAACAGAACTGCAGATGGGCAGTTGATGGCAGTTGGTTCGGGTTTGGAAACTGCCCAGCCCCCCCCCCCCCCCCCCCCCCCACAAAAAGGGTAGCGGGCCTTCTGGGAAAGGACGTGGGCTTACGCTTCGGACTGAAATGAGGTTTTCGTAAAAGATTTAAGGATGTATGTTGGTTGTAGATGATTTCGTAAAGGTTTTGGGAGGTTCAAAACGTGTTCTATCGCCTGGGGCGATTCTTGGATTTAGGCATTCAGCTGTAGATTGTTATGTGTTTAAGGCTAACGGTTGCAAGTCTATGTTTGAGGAGTGTCTGAATAAGGCCATGAGGTAATCATGAATTTCCTAACAACCACCGACAAGTAGTGGCTCACACTAGAGACACCGCTGGGACATTTAATGACCTTGAGGTCCAGAAGCCTCATAATTGGGTACTTAACACTTAGGATAACAGCTTTGTAAGTTGCTAAATCGGAGTATATACGATTAACCCTAAACCCTAAACCGTTTAACCCCGAGGGACAACGGAAAACGAGAACCTAAGCTGTAGGATCTTCATCATAAGTACCTTAGGGTTTAGGGTTTAGGGGATAATATAACACCCCGAAATTGCTGTTTCATTTCCACTCGGCACATATCCAACAGATCCTTCAACACCCGCATTTAAAGTAGGGCATGAATAGTCAAAGGAAACGGGTTTTGGCGGCTTATTTCGGTATGTGTATATATATATATATACATACATGCATACACACGCACACCCACCATTCTACATTTTCGCAGTGGCGAGAACAACAAGGGTTTTTTCGATTTTCTGTTCGGGGGTGACAGTGGTGCTCATTGCTCATGGCAGGTCTCAGCAGCAAAGTCAAAAATGCTGTTTTAAAATTGGCGGAGCCTCCCAAAAAGAAGGACCAGAACATCCAAAACACTTTAAACAACTACTCTACATAACGCCTAGCTACTACGCACCTGTGTAAAAGCAACTCAATCACTCCCAAAGACCAGTTCAAAACCCACAACTTTCCAACAACTACCAGGGATAAAATCCTTCAGCATCCATACGTTCAGAAGGTCCGGGTACTGAAGGAAAAGGCAGGATCTTGTGCATCAGCCGTGCAAATCCCACCCTCCGCCTCCATGACCACGAGCACGGCGATACACAGGCCCACGAGCATACACCAAACCTGCACAAGTTGAAGGCTGCCATGCCAGAGACTCCAAAAGCCCTTGATGAAGGAATATACCTTAAATCTTATTAGGGTTCTTATTATAATTTACGGTATATTCCGTACTTGTGGGTTTTGGAGTCTCTGGGTTTGCTTAGGGTTCGAGTTACGGGTTTGGGGTTTCGGGATGTTTTGGGGATAAGGTTTCTATCAAGGCTTTCTTGGGACAATAACTATACCCTAAGGCCCCAAGTTTATGGTTTAGGGTTTCGGGTTTAGGGTTTAGGGTTTCGGGTTTAGGGCCTAATAATCATATACTCTCCCAAATAGTAACCTACATAACTACTACCCGAAACCTAAGTACCTAATTATTGGGTTCTGTGGACCCTTAGGGATAGGGCATAAGGACTACAGGGAATACTGCGTCGACCCAAAATCCACGACAACGAAAGTTCGAATATTATAAGAAAGCAGCGAGGCTTTTTGATGGAGCTGCACGGGCTACATGGGCTTTCGGTGCACATGATAAAGATCGATGAAGCTCAGTCCTACACAGCACGCGGGCCTTATTGGGCCGGGGTTTAGGGTTTTGCAAAGAGGAGAAACAAAGTAATCATGATGCGGGCTTTGCAGATCCGGGCAGCCAGGAACCACACGAAGCCACTCCACGATGGCCGAAGCAACAAATGTTTTGCCTGCACCCAGGTGCAGGCAGTGCCAAAAGTCTGGGCGGAAAAACGAGGCCCGGTACAAAGAATCACACTGCAACCGTCGAGTCAGCGATAACGTCTGCTGCCAGGGCTTTTTTTTGGGCCCGCTTGGCATAGAACTCCGGGAATCGATGAACTCCTCCCAAGCATACTTGGTCTGCCCTGCCAAGCACATGTGGCATATCCCATTCAGGGCCTTTTGACCTGATCCTTTTGCTCACATGTGCCACCAGGACGTGGTTCTTTCGAAGCAGAAGAATTACACCATGCCCAATACCCTATAAGGTTTATACTTGGAGGTTCATGGGTAGTTATGAGTAGGCTTACAAGTCCCCTAATATGGGTTATAAGTATATTTACCTTACTTATAACCCCACTTATGACTACCCATGAACCTCCAAGTAGGGCATAGGTTTTCAGAACTGGAGTTCTTTCAAAACGGGTATCTTCACCTCTGGGCATTCTTCAGTCGGAAACCTCGAGGCATACGCTAGCAACACTTGCAGCCTGGTGTGCGGACCTTATATCACCCGAAAAACAAACACAGAGACTCCAAAACCCCTCACTTAAGGAATATACCATAAACTACAACAGGAACCCAAATAAGATTTAAGGTATATTCCTTAATTAAGGGGTTTTGGAGTCTCTGTGAACNNGAACCAGACCTTCCAAAATCCTTTAACATTTAAGGAACAAAAACCCTCAACTCTCACGCATCGTCAAACGTAGTCCTTGACTAAGGGATAATATTGGAAGGTGTGAGAAAGGCTAAGAATGCCCGCAAAGGACCCCCCCCCCCCCTCTGAAGAACCCTGTCACTCTCAACCCTAAACCCCCACCCCCAAACCCNNCCAAATCCTAACTCCTAAACCCTAAAGTTTCAAGGAGCTCAAGGTACTGATGGAACCGCTGTAGACCCACTAAAGGTACCCTCACAGGAACTTATCAAAACCCGCAACCCTAAACCCCTTCATTGCATAGACCCTTTGACTCCCGAACCCTAAACCCTTATTTGGGGCTTATGGGGAGTTTAGGGTCATCTTGTAAGGCTTTTTGGGCCCAAAGACCCCATTATATACAGGCTTCTTGGGCTATTTTGATGCGAAAAGATAAGCCTTGAAGGAACCCTAAACCCTAAACCCCTCCATAGACCCTTCGACTCCTGAACCCTAACTTCGGGCCTACAAAGGGAGGTTTTAGGGTTGAGGGACAAGGAACCCGGGTCAGGGGGACCCTTGGGGATATAGACAGGGTTTTTAGGGTTTAGGGTTTAGGGGACAAGGAACCCTTCTAAGAAACTCCCGGGCCCGGCACGTGGTATATCCGCAGTGCCAACCAGGCGGGAGAGAGCTCGAGACCGAACTGCGCCTCACTCCCAAGGTTCTTTTTGTCTCCTTTAGTCTAAGGATCTAAAGGGAACCCCTAAAGGGGCACCATAAACGCAACCTTTAGGTTTAGGAATTAGGTTTCCACCTCGGTTTGGGTTCGTACCCAAACCTTCCAACATCTGTTAATTAAGGACCTAGAGAACCTAAAACCTTTATAAAAATGGGTTCTCGTAACATAAGTGGGTCTTAAAGTTGGGAACCAGGTTTTCGGAA
Organism: Symbiodinium necroappetens; assembly: GCA_905231915.1. Classification (NCBI taxonomy): domain Eukaryota; class Dinophyceae; order Suessiales; family Symbiodiniaceae; genus Symbiodinium; species Symbiodinium necroappetens. The sequence continues at coordinate 3,610 of CAJNJA010061986.1, forward strand.
AAAAACACGAGAACCGGGATTCTGAGTTTGCCGAACGATGCAACCTCCGAAGTGACGCCGTGCAGAACTTAATTGTTGAGTCTTTTGAAACCACGATCGCCTTGTATGCCCCGAACATTGGGGGTGAAACGCCTTTAGTATGGTTTGGGGCAAGCCTCAATCCTACACAGACAGCCATACCCTATATAATTATACAATCCATATCCTATACAATTATACACTTAGCAAGCGATTTGTGTGTGTGTGTGCGTGTGTGGCAGTCTCTGCCTTCTACAGGAAGCCCTGCCTCGCAATATTTCTGGTGCCCCAGCAGGGTTTAGGGTTTAGGGTCAGGATGTCTTTCAATGCACCGTCTGGATGCCTGAGAAGGGTGCACACGACGGGCCACACGGCTGATGCGGCCGATGAAACCCTCAGATTGTTGAACCGAGCAGCATATTTGGGCTGATAACCCAAAGCTCTCGCCCTGATTCCAGCAAGAATCCCAGAGACTACAAAACCCTTTGATTAAGGAATACACCTTAAATCTTATTAGGGTTTCTATTCTGGTATATTCCCTAAGGGGTTTTGGAGTCTCTGGGCATGCTGCAGGATAGGGATCAAACAACAAAAAGCGCCGGCTGAGACTGGACGGCGAGCTGGTCGAGGTTGGACTGTCTTCCCGGAAAGCGAAGACCGTGTTCGCCAAGTTTTCATGCCATTTCGCTGGATAAGAAGGCATCACTCCTACTCGAGTAATCATATACCGCCAACTATATTAATTAGGGATCCTACTACAATTTAAGGCCTTTTTCTTCATTTATATTGGAAGGTCTGGGTTACGTAGCTTGCAAATCCCTGTACAGGTTCCTGGTTTACGGTCTCCGGGCTCTGATACAGGCGCATGGGGTCTAGGAGCTTTGGGTTTACACTTTTAGAAGCACTTTGTACGGCTTAGGTTTATAATAATGTGAATTTACATGTATATGAAATAACTTAATATAATAATCATCATGATATACACACATATATATATATATTCATTCACATAAACATACATGCAGACCCGGCAGGTGTGCTTATTCTCATCATCTTAGTCTGACTACTATGTTGTCCAAATACTATGTAGCAAAAAGGAGAACCTGAGAGGCGCAGACAAGCACAGACAAAGGGGATATAAAGACACAGTTTAGGGCTTAGGGTACGTGAATACAGCCCTCTATATATATATATACATACATACATATTTATTTATTTATGTATTTATTCCTGTATGTGCTCACAGCAAAGAAGCAAGTCCCGCGAAAAGTAAGACCGCCAACACACGGGCTACGACAGTATAGGGCCTTAATCTTAAGAACTAAAACTACAACTGTGCTTCTGTGTGTCTTCTACCTAAACCCCTAAACCCTATACCCCTAAACCCCTAAGCCTCAAAGCCCCTAAACCCCTAAACCCTAAACCCTTAGCCCTACATTACTGTGCTTACATATTAAGAAGCCTCATGAAGGATTTGCTTTCGGCCCGGAGTGGCAACCTACTGTTGATGATATAAATCCTGCAGTACCTGAAGGACCCTAAACTATGGGAATTATGGTATATTCCTTACTATGATACCCTAAACCCTAAACCCTAAACTATGGCTCATGCAGGATGTATATCATCAACCGTAGGAAGTCGTTCAAGGCCTGGATGTGCCCCAAAACTACAGGGGCCTGAGAATAAGCTGAACATGTAGGGTTCGGGGGCTGCGTATAATGAGTTAGTATATAAGGCATCCTTTTTAACTATATATGGGGTTGAATGGGATGCTTTTTTCCCTGAACCCTAAACCCCTATAGCCGCAACTCCAAACCGCCAAATGCCTAAAACCTACACCCCTGCACCCCTAAACTCTGATATACTCCCCAAAGCCCCAAAACCCCTAAACCCTGATCCGGATTCCCGGGATCCTACCCTAATTGGGGCTATAAGCAGATATAAGTATAGTTGCCTTACACATAGGCTCCATGGTAGCTCCTTCTTGGGACAACCTTATAGGATCCTAAGTACAAACCAACAAAAAGGAGCTACTATGGAGCCTATGGGTCCACATAACTTCTGCCACCAAGTTTCCTCCGGCGGGGCCTGCCGGCAGGAACGCCCTGAACGACTCGGTTTCAGGACAGGGCTTCGCGTCTTCAAAGAAGTGGTGGGTTTTCAAGAATCTTGAACGTGTTGAAAGGGTTTAGGGTCTTAGGGCTTCGGGTTAGGATTTGGGAGAGTTGAGAGTTTAAGACTTGAGGGTTTAGGGCTTAAGATTTGAGGGTTTAGGGTTTAGGGCAGGGTTTCACCTCGGGTTTTGTGCAGCTTCTTGTGTGGTTTTTGCTCAAGAGTTCATAAGAAGCTACAGCGGTGTTGTTTATCGTGTGAAGGTTTTGGGATTTGTATGGTTTACAATCAGAGTCTTTTAGGGCTCTATATGATTTCGTAGAGGCTTGATAGGGGATGTGGAAAGGGTTTGTAACAGTCTAGAAGGGTTTTATATGGTTTCGTCAGGTGCTTTTTCAGGCTAAACCCTAAACCCTAAACCCTAAACCCTAAACCCTGTCATGTCGTCTTGATGCGGAGATCCCAAGAAACGCAAGGCCTAGAGGGCGGGCAGAGCCCCACATTTTGCAGCCACGGGTACGTTTTGATGTAAGCACCCTTGATGCCGTTTACTTAAAAAGGTCATGATTCATGGCACTTGGTAACCAGGGCCATCGATCAGGCAACTACGATTATACTTGCTTAGAGCCTCGGTTTGGGGTAATGACCATAACGTCCTTTGATTTTAACCCTTATTTACTAAGTCCCATGATCCTTCAAGGCTCAAATAGGCCACGAGCAGCCTCCAGCACCAACTAAGGTTTCGCTTCAGGAAAAGACACACGTCAGCACCCAAGTGTGGGATTTGCTACGTTCTCGTTTCCCGAGCCCTCGTATGAAGATTCAACTGCAAGAATGCACCAGGCAGGGTTTGCAGCGGAAGCTGCTGTTAACATCTTGTGCTAGCGTGATGCCAAATCACACCGGGGCCGAATACGGTTTAGGTTTGTTTTTTAAGGTGGACATGTGCACTCACTCACTCTCCGCACGAGCACACTGGTTTAGCGTTCAGGGTTTAGGGTTTAGGATCACACCGGGGCCGAACAGTGGCACTTTGGACAAAAATCACAGCAACCCCCCTTTCAAACCCGAACATGCCCACAGCAAAGTCTTCTCGATGCCTACAGTAACGATAGCAAAACTCGTAAAACGACAAATGACAAAACCCGGAACCTCAAGAACTCCAAACCCTGTGCTCAAACCGTCATCTGCACCCTGCGAGATCCTTGCTTCATAACCGTGACGCACCCAACCCAAACAGATTTGAAGGCACATCGGACGTAGCAGGTAGGTCAACAAAGATATCCATAATAGGTCAATAAAGTTATCTATATGTACTCTTCTGCACTTGATTAGAACTTCCTTCCTACACAAAACCCTAAACCCTAAACCCTAAACCAACACCCAAAACCACTGCATCCCCGCATTGAAGCCCCACGAGCGGCCCGAACTTCCCCAAATCCGGTCCTTGCATCCACACCGGACGGAGCCGAGACGCCGGCATCACGGCTGTCCTGCGTAGATATGTGTAGATAAATAAATCCGTAAATATATAAATAAATATATATATATATAGAGAGAGAGATGTATCTACATGTAATATGTGTGTGTATATATATGTATATACACACACACACACAAGAGCAAACTGCGTACAGGGAAAGGGCGGGCTTGGGGCGTGAGACCCGGGCGGATCTTGAAATTTCAACCCTAAACCTTCTAAACCATTAAACCCTTAAACCCCTAAACCCCCAAACCCTAAACCTTAAACCCTAAACCCTAAACCCTGAACCCCAAGCCCTAAACCCGGGTAGATCCGACCATCCTCCAGGGCCATACTATGCTCGAATGCTGTGTCAGCCCAATCGGTTTAGAGTTTAGGGTTTAGGGGTTTAGGGTTGAGGGTTGAGGGTTTAGGGTTTCGGGTTTAGGGTACACCCGAAACCTCGAACCTGGATGATGCATGAACCTGCACAGTACAAGTAGACACAGGCTCACGGTGTCTAGGGTGATTTCGTCGATTTCAGGCGTGGGTTCAAGGTAATTGTTGTGCGAAGACTTGATTTGGGGTTTTATCGGGTTTAACCCCAAAAACCAAACGCCCAAGCCCCACCAGGACACCCCAACTGCCCTCTAATAGAGCCCTTGAGGGGTATTTAGGGTATATTAGAGGGTGGTTGGGGGGTCTCGGTCTGTTCCATGGTCTTCGGTCTCCGGGCTCCTCCTGGTGCTCCCGAGGCTTGAGCACAGGTGGGAGTCGGGGCTCGTTCGGCCATCTGGTGTCCCTCACCGCTGCCGCCGGCTCTTCCTTCTTTTTGTTTCTTGTTTCCCGGCTGCCCCGACTCCTGAGGGAGGAACGGGTCCCAGGTCTTCCTCAAGCTGGTCCCACTGCTGATCTGCCAGCCTGTGGCCTGCTCCTTGCCAAGCCTGTGCTTGGTCTGCAGATGCTGCTTGTAGGCCCAGCGGTTCCAACGACTACTGACACGACAGAGTGCTTCAGGTGCTGCAGACAGCCTAGACCCTAAACCTCCAAACCCCAAACCCTAAACCCTATAAGCCCTAGGCCCTAAGCCCTAAACCCCGAAACCCTAAACCCTTAAGCCCTAAACCCCTAAACATCGCAAGCCCGACGTCGCCAACTCTTAACCCAAACATAGCAGACATAACAAGCTCACTGGATCTCCAAGGGGCCCTTAGAGCTCTCGAAATAAAGCCCCTAAAGGAGCCCTATAAACCCTTAGCGGCACCCCGAAGCCTTAAGCAAAGGCTAAGATCCCTGAAACCACGCCCTTTTCTTAAGGGGAACCCGGAGCCTTACGCGAACACTTAAGTTCACGGCTTAACCCTCAACCCTGAACCCTAAGCCCTAAAACCTAAACTTTAGGCCCTAAGCCCTAAACCCGTTTTAAGGACTTATATAAAGAAATCATATTAAGGAACCCTGAAAAGGTAGGTTCTTTAGGGTCCAGGTAAACCCCTAAGCCCTAAGCCCTAAAACCTAAACTTTAGGCCCTATGCCCTAAACCCGAAGCCCTAAGCCCTTCAACTGGAAGATCCTCTCGCTTCGCCCAGGCTCAGTCATCGCAGCTTCGATGTCCCTGCAGGAAAAAAATATTCCCGAAGGCCCCGTGGGTCCTTTTTAAGGGGGGTTTCGGGTTTAGGGTTTAGGGGTTTAGGGGTTTAGGGTTTAGGGTTTCGGGTTTTAGGGTTTAGGGTTTCGGGTTTAGGGTTTAGGGTTGAGGGTAACGGGTTTCGGGTTTGGGGTTTAGGGTTTCAGGGTTCCTTCAAGCGTTCGCGTAAGGGCTCTGCCAGGGTTGTCGAACTATGTTAGGTGTCAGATCCTGCGGATGCAGTGGGAGCAGGAAATGTCCAACCCATGAAGTGGCATGGCTGGAAACCTAAACCCTAAACCCTCGCAAAGGAGACAGAGAAATGACAACCGGTTCGGGGTCGGTTGGAGTGTATGTACTAAACGAGACGTATGTCGGGTCTCAACCCCTAAAGGGCTTGGGGTTTTAGGGTTTGGGGCTTTTTGGGGTTTCGGAGCTATGGCTTCATAGTGGACATGGCTTACTAGGGGTTTCTGTAAGGGTTTCTATTAGGGTCCCTTTTAGAGTTCCTTCAAGGGATCTATTAAGGGTTTCAAAAAGGGTTTCTATTAGGGTACCATAAGGGTTCCGAATGGGTAGCTCTCTAAATTAGGGTCCCTTTTAGAGTCCCGTTTATAAGGGTGCCGTACTATATTGGAGATCCAAAGAAAGACCCTAATTTGGAGAACTACCCATATAGGGTTTAGGGTTTACCCCTAAAGCCCTAAACTTTTAACCCGGAACCACTTGGCTTCTGGAAACTCAAGATGCGCCTTTTGAATACAGCCGCGGCGGCAAGCCCACGCGCAGAATCCCTAAATCATCCACATGTGTATACATGCTTCAACGTGGATGTCTGTGACTATTGTGACGCCTTCCATTCCCAAACCGCAAGAAACCTCAGCCCAACAGACCATGGGATAGGGGTCTGACAAATCCGAATAGGGTTTGCGGGTATATTATAGTAGGTTTAGGGTTTAGGGTTTAGGGTATACTTAAACTCAGAAACCCTAGAGAACGGTTTAAAAGCCATTCTTCAGGCTCTCATATTACTCAGAAAAGGCGTTGAACAACTTTCCCTGCGAGCCAATGCCGAGGCCAAGCCCAGAAAGTTGCGAAGATGGGCTTAGGATTTTTGGTTGTTAGGGTTCGGGGCTGCCCAACAAACAGTAACAGTCTATATTGAAGCTATTGAGGGTATCCTTGGACTTGTATATCAATATTTCCAAGATTTTTCGACTGTTTCTGAGTGGGGACAGTATCCAAGGTTTAGGGTCAAATCGCGCCTAAAGCTATGCAGGGATGATGAATTGCCCTAAACCCAAAAGCTATGATTTAGAGATCAGTCTTAGCAAGATGATTTCGAGTCCCTGGGTCATTTCGAGGGCTAGAATAACTGAGCTGGGGTGTACGGTTTGCGATTTCATGGTGGTAAACCCTAAACCCTAAACCCCCTAAACCCTAAATCCCTAAACCCAAAGCCCCAAAGTACAGCGAGGACCCTAACACTCACTTACACCCTGAAGCCAGAGCCCGAAGACAAGAAACGTTTCACCGCTTGGCTCCTCAGTAGCCCCTTAATAATAAGGGTACCCTTTTTCCTACTATTTGTGTTTCATAAGGGAACCCAAAAAGAAAAAGGGCAAAAGGGTACTACCGGGGAACCTAGACCGCATTCGCTTAGGGTTTAGGGTGATGGAAGTTGCTATGCTTTCTGAGGTGTCTTGAACTGGGGTGTAGAGCTCTACAGGTATGCTCCGATACACCTTAACTAAGCAGGACCTCTACCATAGAACCCCCCCACCCCCCAGCTCTAATGAGCTAAGGAATACCATAAAAGCCTTAAGTCAGACCCCGGAGAATAATTACCAAAAATGAGGGGTCAACAAAAAGCCTTCTCAAAAGAAATTGGTTCTACCAGGGAGCACCCCTCTAATTGGCCTTAGAGGACGTCTTTCCAGGCCAGCGCGCATACTACATAGGTACACACACATGGACCCACCTGAGCACTTAGATCCTTAAATTCGGGAAACTCTTGTAGCACTGAAAATCAAGTCTTCTAGCCTCCAGTAAAACTTAAAACCCTGCACCATAAAGCCTAACATCCCAAAACCATCCATTCCCTACGCCCCCAGACCCTCAAGAAGCCACTGCGATCTCTTCGGGGGAATCTCTTCGGTGTCAAGTAGATTGGGCTGTACCCACCCGAAGGATCAAGTGAGCCCTACAACAACGGGTTTATGGCTGAGAAGCCAAATAGGGTAGAAAGCATGCTGCTGGTATGTTTTGCATTATTTGCTAAAATACTTTTTGGTAGGGTTCATATCCCGTGTAAGTTTAGTCGTGTGGCCGTGGTCTGGAAAAAGGTTCAGAAGCCCCCGCGCCATTCCATACCGATTTAAGGGTCAATTGTTCCTGGAAGAGGTTATCTAAAGCATGTGGCTGTTGTGGAGGGATCCGGAATGCGGCACAATTCTCTATGGACCCAGCACAATCAACAGTGTGGTAATTAGGTTTAGGACAGTAGGAGCGTAGGGCAGGGAGTCTGTGATGTTTATGCGCGTGAACTTCCGGGTTTGGGCTCAATTGCAGAGGTGAATGTTTGAAGGAATTAAGCCCTAAATCCTAATGAGAGATATAACTATGACTATAACCTGCAGAATTTGAAAAGAATCTTCTTCTTGGACACCAACTGAAACCCTAAATCCCAAAGCCTGTACCCGACACCTTCTCAGACCGCAACCCTACACTTCCCCTAAACGCTGAAGCACTACTACATCTTAAAAGCTAACCCTTACCCTCAAAGGACTCATATCTTGAGGCTTTCGGGCACAAAGACTCTACGATCTAAGGCTTTCGGGCTATTTTGCTGCTAAGGCTAAAGCCCCTAAACTCTAAACCCTAAACCCCATGACGTCTCAACCCCAGACCCTCCCTGTAAGAACTCATGGAAGGGAGGGAGTGGCAGGCAGAACCTCGTTCTCGTGACCCTGCCTTGCTCGCCTTGGGTCTCCAAGGTCGGAACGAGGAAGGCCAAGAAGGGTTTGTTTTTTGAGCGTTCAGAAGCTTTGACGGTGATATCTACGGTTCGCTGGCATGATTGGGCTGCATTTCAGAGGGTTCGTTTCGGTGTGACTGTAGAATGGGTTTGGGGTTCTAGAAGGATTCCTTTGAGGCCTCCTTTCAGGATTCACATGCTGGGGTGGTCAGATTAGGGCCCCGGCACTGTCGTAGTGGTACACTGGGTGTACAGGGAGACCTCAATGTATACCCATGGCCCATGTGGTCACTACTGGTGGGTGCAGGCCTTACCTAAGATATATGGAAAGACTGGCAACCACACGACAACTATGAAAACTAGTCAGTATGACAGCCATACTGGCAATTCTGCTAGCAGCAGCACAACAGCAACCTCAGACATGGAAACCTTAAGCCCTAAACACAAAAACCCTGAAGCCCAGAAACCCTAAACCCCTAGTATAAACCCTAAACATATACCCGAAGCCCCAAAGCCCTCCCCTGAAACCCTGAAACCCTAAACCTTGAACCCCTAAACCTCTGTAGCCCGACACCCGGAAGCGTTGAACTCTCAAAGCGGGAAGCCTAAACCATGGTTTAGGGTTTAGGGTGTAGGGTTTACGGTTTAGGGCTTATAGGGTTTATAGGGCTTATAGGGCTTATAGGGCTGATAGGGCTTGTAGGGTTTAGAGTTTAGGGTTTAAGGTTGAGCTAAAGCCCTAAACTCTGAACACTCAAAGGTTCCGACGCGCTTTGTGACCTGCCCAAGTCTAGGGTTTGGGGCTTAGGGTTTAGGTCTTGGGGGTTTGGGGTTTAGGGTTGGGGGTTTGAGGTTTAGGGTTTGGGATTTAGGGTTTAGGTTTTGGGGGTTTAAGGCTTGAGTAGGGTGTTGTGCGCTTCGGCTTCAAAGGTCTTGGGAGTTTAGGGCGTCGGATTTGTTAGCTGTGCAATCGTGTTCCGGGGTCTGCTTATGTTTAAACGGGTTGTGCGTTGCGGAGTATGAGTGTATATGCCATACATGTGACGCCCTACATGTCGCTTGAAACAGGGGCGCTAGTGGGGCTCTTTTGATCATGAAAGTACGTGCAGGCTGTCGGTTCCAACAGGAAGAATTGGAAACCCGAACCAATAAGCCGTAGACACTCTAAACAGATCCTGAACTCTGAGCCGCAAGTAATCACGACCTCCTGAGCCATCCTAGACTTTCAGGCTTGCATCGTGCCCTTTATTCAATGCACATGCGCGAGCTACAATTAAACCTATGAGCCCAAACCAAACCGGGGGTCCAGCCCATTCGGTCGAGTCTAAATCAGACGCCCTTTTCCCTCAGGCCTGAACTAAACCCTAAACCCTGAACCCTAAAACCTAAGCCCTAAGTTCTGTAGCCTTCAACCTCAAGCCCTCGGCCCATCTTTAAACCTTCGGTTCCAGATTCGCTTCTCAGAAAGAAGGGCATGTAACTCTGTAAAGTTCCAGGACTTCAAAGCACGCTTTGCAAAGTCGTCTGTAACCAGACCCAAACGTTTCATCCGAGATCCAGAGCCTGTACTCCCTGATAGTTCAAAAGGATATGAGAATTTTCAGACAACCAAGGACCCCCAACGTGGAGCCTGAATGAAAGAATTTTCTCCAATCCAGGGAACCTCCTTAGCCTAACAGTAAACCCTAGGCCCTCAGCCGAATAACCACGCGAGCCTTTTCCGAGGCGTGTTATTCACGCTTCGAGCATGGCCAGGACCGCCCTGCCCGACCAGAGTCTTTGCTGGGTCCATGTATCCATATGAGTAAACTCTGCGCCTAAGGTACCTATGTTATACTATATGAGTACATGGACCCTTAGGGGAATCATAACCCAAGCCCCTAAAGGATCCACAACATGGAACTGCCCACACCGGTATCGACCATTATGTGGGTTCAGAAAAGCCTTTTTCCGGGCTCTGGTTGTTAGATCCCGTCGGGGGTCTGTAAAGAAGAAAGCTTATGTCATTGACGGAAAAAGCTTTCTGAATTTCTACCTTCATAGGCATAGGCTTAAAGTATATGGTTTAGACAAGGTCGACGGAACGGCAACCTACCGTCCGTGTAGGTAACTGGCAACTGATATCTTCAGGTCGGATGGCAAACGTCCCCCTGCATCGACTTGATTAATGTAGGGCCGGCTTAATTATTCGAAGGGGGTTTTGGGCTCCTTTGTACTAGAAATACTTTCAGGCCCATATAATAACTGTTGTTTTGTGAATAGGCCCCTACGGGTCCAGATGGTCAAAGTCACTTCAAACCAACCCCAGGCAGTAAAAAGTGTCGTTGCGGCTTTTGGTACGGTTACACAATACTCTCACAGACAAGTAGGTACCCTGCTTGGAAAACTTCGTACTAAGCCCCCTGATCTTTAAGACTGAGGTAAGGGAACCCGAAACTTTGAAACCCTAAACCCTGCCTAAACCCTTAAACCCTAAATCCTTAGCCGTTAACCCTGAACCTTACAACCCTTTAAAGACCAAATGACGCTGAAAAGTCAGGCTATAGCCTTATACTATGAATGCCTGTATGCGTATCTCTATATGAATCTTAAGCCCTTTAAGGGCACATTTCGTCCTTAGGATCCCTGAGCCCTAAACCCTAAAACCCGAAGCTTGAAATTTAAGGTATGGTTTCGGGTTTTAAGGAAGCCCTTAACCCAGACCCCCGGAAGGATTTCGAAAGGTAGAACCCCGAACTTGGGACCCTGTACTCCTACCAGGGTGCTTTATGGGAACCCCTTCAAAGGATCTACTTCTTGGATCCTCCCAGGGGTCACCCTAAATCCTAAACCCTAAGCCCTAAACCCTAAGCCCTCCCTCAGCCCTAATTCCCAAACCCTAAACCCTAAATCCTAAACCCTAAACCGTACTCCTAAACCCTAAACCGTACCGTAAACTCTTTAAGGTTCCAGAGTCCGGCCTCCGAGTTCTTCAAGGCGTCAGCGGCAGCCAGCCTGGCTCTGCGAGTGTTCTGTAAGAAGGGATTTAGGGTTTAGGGTTGAGGGGTTAGGATTTAGGGTTTGGGGTTTGTCATCCAAAAATGCACCTAAAACAAACGCCATAAGGTTAGGTTGGAAAAGCCATAATCCCATCATCAAGTAAGCCGATATGGTAGGGATATCCCGCCCGAGAGCTGATGATTAAGGGCTCCTACAAGGGTCGAGGGCTTAGGATGTAGGAGTTAGGGAATCGGTTTAGGGTTTAGGGTGTAGGGTTTAGGCCATCGGTCAGCAACTCGCCAAAGCCCATGAGGCTAGCTTTGCATCTGCGGGCGATGGCTCAAAGCAAACACAGTGAGACTTGATTCCCCATGTGAGTAGCTTCTTGCGGCAGCGACTGATCCGGTCCTAGTGTCTTGCAGGACCAGAGAGCAAGGGTGGAGCAAATTACGGTAGGGGGGGTTGGGCACGCGGCTTGCTTGCCAGAGTGCTCGATGCTGCGAGCAAAACCAGGCCTGGCCTGGTTCAACTGGAACTCAAAGAAGCTCTTGTTCCTTCGGGTGCTTCCTGTACTCAATGGTTCCAGCCACCACTCTTGCCTTGAGCTCGTCCTCGCCGATCTCGTCACACGTCTCTTTCCAACTCAGCCACGAGCCCGGGAGGCCTGGTTGAAGTACTTGGCCCGCATTCCACCCTCCTGGATACACCCTCTGAGCTGCGAGCGACGACACCGCGCATCCAGGAGTGCACACTGTCTAGGCATCATGGCCCAAAAAACCCTAAAGCCTCAAGACGACTGTGATGCTGCAAACAATCACATAGCCATCCCGAAAACAAGTCACTGTCAACAGCTTCCGTGTAGCAGTGTAGCACATGACTCCTATGCAGATGGATGCTGCTGTAATGTTGGCGTTCGGCCGGCCGAGATGGTAAATTGCCGAGTTCCGTCGGCAGCCTCCCTTGCCCTCACAGGACAACCGCCAAACCCTAAACCCTAAAAACCCTAAAAACCCTAAAAACCCTAAAAACACTTAAAACACCAAAACCCCAAGACCCAAACATCCTAAACCCCAAAATCCTAAACCCCCGAATCCCAAATCTAAACCCCAAAACCTCAAGTCCCCAAATCCTAAACACCAAAACCCTAAACCCCAAAACCCTAAACCCTAAGCCCCAAACCCCAGAACCCTAAACCACCAAAACCCCAAACCCTAATAACACTAAACACCCTAAGAACCAAGAGTCCTAAACCTCAAAACCCTAAACCCCAAAACCCCGAGAAGAACCCCGAGGAAGATGCCAAGTTCCGGAGATGAGCAAAACAATTTTTGTTTGATGATAGAAATCCGTAGCATTACCTTAAGGACCCTTAGGACATTGGGGTTTAGGGTTTAGGGTTTTAGGGTTTAGGATTTTGGGGTTTAGGGTTTAAGGTTTAGGGTTTAGGGAATTACGGTATATTCCTTCTTATGGGTCATGCAGGATTTATATCATCAACCGCACGTCCCACATGCAAACCTGGAGGGTCCAGATGGGTAGTTCTCTATGGGGTTTAGGGTTTAGGGCTTTGGGGTTTAGGAGTTTAGGGCTTAGGGTTCAGGGTTTAGTTCTCTAAATCGGGTCCTTTTTTATGAAAGGGTGCCGTACTTTTAGTTCTCGTTTTTGTTGATTTAAAAGGGGACCCTAATTCAGAGAACTACCCATGTTCACTACTATTGTGGTTTAGGGTTTAGGGCATACCAAACCTAGAGGATTTATGGAATTCGGTCCCGAAAACCCAAATGGGGATGGTCTTTTGGGACCAAGTCCATTGTGGTAGTAAGTAGGCGATTATCTAAATTAGGGTCCCTTTTCTAGGTCCCCAATTTTGTATGGCACCCTTATAAAAAAAGAACCGAAAAGGGACCCTAATTGGTGGAACCCTTGTGATACCCTAGTAGAAACCCTTATAGAAACCCTTGTAGATCCCTTTAAGGAACCCCAAAAAAAACCCTAATTTAGAGAACTGCCCATAAAACCCTAAACCGTAAACTCTAAACCCTAGAACCCTAAACCCCTAAACCCCTAAAGCCCTAAACACTCCAAAACCCTAAACCCAAAAATCCTAAACTCCAAAACCCTAAACCCAACTATGGACCGACCGGGAAAGCATGCCGCGACCACTCCAAGGTTTCGAGCAGGGGGACCTGGCCATCAGCGGCATCCACCACGACATCCTGCTGAGGGTTTAGGGTTTAGGGTCTTAAGGTTTATAGAGTTTAGGGCTTTAGGGTTTTAGGGCTTAGGGTTTAGGGTTTGAGGGCTTTAGGGTTTTAGGGTTTATAGGGTCTTAGGGTTTAGGAGTTTAGGACTTTAGGGTCTTAGGGTTTAGGCTTTAGGGTTTACCTGGGCCCCAAAGAGCCTACCTTTATAGGGTTCCTTATTATGGTTTCTTTATTTAAGTCCTTAAAATGTAGGTTCTTTGGGGTCTGGGAAGGGTTTAGGGTTCAGGGTTTAGGGCTCAAGGATTAAGGATTATGGGGTTTAGGGCTCAAGGATTAGGGATTGGTATTTAGGGTTGCGGCTTTAGGGATCAGGGCTTAGGGAGTCGGGCGTAGGGTTTACTTGGCTAGGTTTGTTCCCAAACTAACCCTAAACCCTAAACCCTAAGCCCTAAACCCTAAACTCCCTAAACCCTAAGCCCTAAACCCTAAACCCTGAACCCCTAGAGTTTAATTGGGGGTCTGGCTCTTGCTGCCGAGCCTAGGACTTCATAGCGGCTGAATGCAAGTACATCGAGTAGGGCCTAGGGTCATGAGGACTTAGGGATACAGGTTCAGGGTTTAGTATAGGGGCCTGAATCATTGGAATAGGGTTTGGGGGGTATACTATACTATGGTTATAATGGGGAACCATCCAAAATAGTATACAGAATTACTTAGACGCCTGTATTAGGGGTTAGGGCTTAGGGCTTCGGGTCTAGGGGTCACAGAGTTCTCAAGTCCCGGCTGCAGGCGAAAGTGGAGCTGGCTTCCCGGCATCCCGTGAAGATAAGGATTAATGATAAGGGTACCTAAACCCTAAACCCTAAACTCGAAACCCTAAACCCCTAAACCCCAAACCCAAACCCGAAATCCCTACGGCAGAGCGACGAACTCACAAGCCTTTCGATTTCGAGGCTGCTGGATGGTCTGCAGGGCTTCGGGCTGAAACTTGAGGGCTAAGTACCCAACAATTCGGTTTAAGGAATGGTTTAGGGTTTAGGGTCTAAGGTTGGGGTTCGGGCCTTATTGCTTATGGTGTGAACCCCTTAGTTAAGGAATATACCTTAAATCTCATTAGGGTTCCTACTATAATTTAAGGTATATATTCCCTAATTAAGGGGTTTTGGAGTCTCTGGGTTTTCCTGTTGAATAGGGTTCCATGGGGGTTTTCTTTAAGGGTGCTGTAGGGCTCTAGAGTAAGGTCCACTTTAAGGGCTTTAAAAGGGGCTCTTGTGAACGATTCTAGAAGGGTACGATAAGCTTTGAGGGTTTAGGGGTTTTAGGGGTTTAGGGCTTAATGTAGGAGCCTGATTGCGAAACTTGTATTTCGGGGTTACACGGGCAGTGCTTCTTAATCCGGCTCCTACACCCGGGTTTTCAGAAGTATGGGGCTCTGCTGCGAATGGCTCACTTCTGAAGCAAGCTACGCAAACTGCGTTGTTTCTTGTGGCAGCATACCATGCTATGGATCATGGGAAACTTCTGCAGAAAGACTCTAACCTACAGGACGCGAGCAATGCTCACCTTGTTTTACCATCCATTTGGGGGTTAGGATTAGGGGGACCCTTGGGGATATAGACCCTCTCAATAAGGTCCCCTTTAAGTGAGCCAGAAGTAGGGTTCAGAAGGGTCCCCTTTAAGGGGTCTCCCTAATACTACCTAGGACCATTTGGTGCGTGTGAGGAACCCAAAGTTCTCTTGCAGCGTTCTGCCACGGGCGAAGGGGCATAGCCAAACTCACTGCTTGTGGAAGCGAGCCGCCGTCCTCGATCAACACAGGATGATTTAGGGGTTTTTAGGGTTTAAGCATCCTGCACAACTACAGAAGACATGTTGTCATGTTGTACTTCAACCATGCTGCGGCAGTGACACTCGAGGTATGGGGTATCCCAATAAGTCCCTAAATCCTAAATCCTACACCCCGAACACAAACACAAATTGCTCCAGGCTGTCGGACGAGGCGCCGGTGAGCTCTCAATGCTGCGCGGCTGGCCTAGTCATCCTCTTCCGTTTCAGTGGCTTCAAGAGGCGCATGACCTCGATGTGTCCCCACCTCGCGGGTTCATTTCCTAAGGCTTGAAAGGCTTGGCTCAGAACATTCTTCGAGTGTTCCGAAATGCACAAAAACCTGCTTCAGAAGTGACAAAGCTTCAGGGCCTTAATAACAAACTTTCATCTTCCAGCAGTGAAGTCTTTAAACCATCCACCCAAAACTGTCACTACTCTGGGTGCTACAGTGCTACCAAGCCGCGAAGACGCTTCCATGAATGCCGTCTTCCCTTCCTTGGATACCAGCGCCCTGTCGGCACCAGACTTGATCAAGAGTTCAACGACCTCGGCGTGTCCCGTCCTGGGTCATCACCGCCAGGGCTTCTCGGAGTTTTGGGCTCAGGCAATACCCACAGGGCCAAGTACCCAATAATGATGTGGGTTGTTCTCTAAATTAGGGTCCCTTTTAGGATCCTTTTTATGAGGGTGCCGTACTATATCGGGGGACCTACAAAGGGACCCTAATTTGGACAAAAACCCATGTAGTTCTCAAAGCCTGACCTAGACCCCCAACTACCTTCAAGTCTGCCATAAAAGACCTACTATTCTTGGGGGGGCGGGGGGGTCCTGGTACAGTACATTACTACCCTTAAGGTTTCTATTTATCCTATACTCTACAAGCCTTATGTGTACCCTTATGCTTTCTCCTGATCCTAAACCCTAAACCCTAAACCCTAAAGCCAAAAATCCTAAGCCCTCAAGGCCTTTTTTACCTTCTTGAACCTCCATGGTTGCCTCTACGTCTGCACTCTGCAGGTTCTTTCATAAGCCCAGAATCCTGAAGGCTCAGGTCTGAGGGTTTTGGGTTTAGGCTTTCGGGCTTTGTGTTTGGGGTTTTGGGTCTATTTTGGTGCGTTTAGGGTGTTGGGGAGAAGACCTCATGGACTCCACCCTGAAGCCTAACCCCTCACTTGGCCCAACTCGAGACCCTAAGCCCTAAACCCTCCACTCTACACTACACCCTAAGCCCTGGACCCTAAACCCTAAACTCTAAACCCTAAGGCCTGGACCCTCCGTCTTTGTCCGAAGCACACACACGCACACACACTAGACACAAAACCCCAAACCCTACCTTAACCTACCGAAAGCCTACTTGCAGTCTAGTTGGGCTAGTACAAACAAACATACGATTTCCTCTAGACGTTTAGTGTCTAGAGGACTTCGCATATTTTTTATCAGGCCCACCAACTCCGAAGTTTTTCTAGCGGGGTTTTTTGTCTCCAACCCACTTGGGGTTGTGACGAAAACTCTGAAAGCCGCTCAGAATCCCACACCTATAGGTTGCAAAGGGCACAGGGGAACTCAAGAGCCTAGTCGGATACCGGTTTTTCAGCACACAAGCTACGAGTCTACTGGGAAAGGTTTAGGGTTTAAGGTTTAGGGGTCTAGGGTTTAGGGGTTCAGGGCTAAGTGTTTCGGGTTTAGGGGTTCAGGGTTTAGGGTCGACGGAACATACCACCCCAAGGATCAATAAAACCGGATGCAAGACTCAGAAATTCCCAAACGTGCTTCTGGGGTTAAAGTCTGGTCAACGGTGGGAGCCCAAGAAAGCAACAGAAAATTCTGCATGATGTCTGTGGGGTGTACCATCTGACAACCCTTTAGGGGCTTAGTTTGAGGGTTTGCGGGTTTAGGTTAAGGGGGATAGGGTTTAGGGTTTAAGGTTTAGGGCTTAGTTTGAGGGTTTGCGGGTTTAGGTTAAGGGGGATAGGGTTTAGGGTTTAAGGTTTAGGGCCTAGTTTGAGGGTTTGGGGGTCTAGGTTTAGGGGGGTAGAGGGCTTACGGTTGAACATCGGCAAGACATGCAGAAATCCTTTTTTCAAGAGTACTCGAAGGCCCCCTATACTACAATGTACATATGTGTCACATGTACGTATATATGTAGACATATTCGTGTATGTATCTATTTACTCATTTGTTTATATATATATATTATGTATATATATATATATTATGTGTATATATATATACATATACAGTATGTATGTGTACAACCACATCATATATGTCTAGTAAGTGCCACTATTGTGGCATTTGGGTCTCTAGGTTTCTTCACAGGCTAAGACCAGTGGCATCGATGCCAGCATCAAGGCTGTCGTGCCATCTTCATCAGTCACATTTGCTTCAGCGCCTGCATCCAGCAGCAAGCGCACGACGTCCACGCGGCTGTAGAGTGACGCCTGAAACATTGTAAGACTGTCAGCAAGATGTAACTATTTTTGTTCGTCGCCAGGAAACACGGACACAAAACTTAATAACGAAGTTTATGCGTACATCGAACACAGGCAGCTGGCGTACGAACAAGCAAAACAACCGACGTAGCGAGTATGCATCAACAGGCCTGTGTACCATGCACGTTAATTACGCACGAGGAAGGACATGTGAGACTCTATCTGTGACTTACTTACTTACTCACTTGCTTAAATGCCTACATACAGACATACAGACACACATGCATGTTACATACACCCAAATGTGCGTGCATACAGACATACGTACATGTGTGTGTGTATTTATATATAGATACATGTACCTTTATATATACGAAGGTAAGTATGGGTAAATTATAGATGTACACATACAGACCTATGCGCACATTAATGAAGAAGAAGATCAACTAGGCAGCTTCACCTCTGTGTATCATATGACACACCTATAAAAACACACACACACATACAAACGCAGAGATCCAGCTGCCTGCATTAGCGCCGTCCAGCCCGAGATGTCGACGAAGTCTAGATCGGCGCAGGCCTCAAGCAACCTTGGGTTTGGCTTTGGTGTGTTACGCTTGTTTCCCCAGTAGCCCCTTAAAAAATAAGGCTACCCTTTTTGCTACTATTTGGGTTTGGTCAGGGAACCCACAAAGAAAAAGGGCAAAAGGGTACTACTGGGGAACCTAGAGTGGGGTTTCGGGGCTATAGCTTTTCAGAGTTCAGGGTTTAACTTTGGTGCTAGGGATGAGGGGCTTTGGGCGTCAACTTCTTGCTGCAGAATCCTAACAAACCCTAAACCTTAAACCCTAAACTCTGAATTATACATCCTAAGAAACCCTACAACCTAAACCCCAAGGGTTTTTTCAAGGCTGCATAACAGTCTTCTAAGGGCTTCCGTGGAGGGCTCAGGTTTACGAGTTTAGGGCTTAGGGTTTTCCAACCAGATCTCAGAGAGTGAAAACCCCAACCCGAACTTTCAAAAAACAACCCTACAGCCATCAAAACCCTGCGAAGAGTCCTCATAAGAGCCTTGAAGGAGCATTGTGCAGAGGAGGCCTTTCACCCCCGAATCCTGCATTACCCATGATAAGGAATATACCATAATTCCCATAGTTTAGGGTCCTTAAGGTAATGCAGGATTTATATCATCAACAGTTTCACCCCAAATCCTGCAATCCTGCAATTCTCTGTCTGCCAGTTGAAGACCCGCAGCACAGTAACCATACTGTTGATGATGTAAATCCTAGAGTTCAGGGTTGGGATTGGGGATTAGGCTTTCCGGTTTAGGGTTTAGAGTTTAGGGTGAAGGACTACTGCTGATGATATAAATCCTGCATTACCTTAAGTACCCTAAACTATGGGAACTAAGGTATATTCCTTATCATGGGTAATGCAGGATTTGTATCCTCAACCATATGGCTTACGTGGACGGGACTTAGGTGGAGCTTACGGAGATTTAGGTTCAGGGCTAACTCATAAGTCATAAGCCCCATGAGCCCTGCTGTAGAGTCTTGAGCGGCAAACCGCTTACCTTAACTTTAGGGCTTGACACTGGATCCTAGTGTGAAGGCCTTTAGAAGAAGGGGGCTGATTAATCAGTTGTCTACATCGTCACACCAATATACTGTAACCCTAACACACCAAATGGTCCTCATCAGGTACAATTTGTAGACCTTGATACCACAGAGTAGGATTTAAACCCAGGGCTTAAGGTTTCGGATTTCAGACTTAAGGATTTGGGTTAACGGTTAAAGGCTTGTTTCAAGTTGTAGGGTGTGGGCCTCGGGGTGGGGGGGGGTAGCTGCTAAAACCGAACACAGACCTTTCGCAATAGGATACCTAAAACATAACCCTAAACCCTTGCCCCGAAACCCGAAACCCGACCACATCCGAAACGGTAGGGTCGGAAAGCAGGGGCAGGATTGCAAGAAGCTGTCGTTAAGCTGCACAACATGGCCACATGACAGATCTGCACCGGGTGACTGCTAAATGTCCATGACAAAATCCTCTGATCAACTGTGCTACTGCTGCCTTTTGCAACATCGCTGTGGGCACCGACCTCCCGACAGCAAGCGGACGACTTCGACAAGCCACAAGCCCATTGAAGATGCTTCCATCACTCATGCGGCGCGGTCACCGTGTCGGCCTCCACCAGCAAGCGGACGACT